>JAQIWG010010243.1:0-10120 GCA_034695025.1 Chamaedrilus cognettii
GGGGGGGGCAATCGCGCCCATCGCCACCATCGCCCCCCCCCCCGTGGATCCGCCAATGGCGGGGATGGGCGTTTGATGGATGGCGACCCCTGTCCAAACAGGGGGGGATGTTTGCGTTTCAAGCCCCCACAGCTGACATAAGCAAAGTCCATTAACTTCAGCTAAGAATTGGCATTACAAAATTTGAGTTTGCGGGTGTTAAACCCTTTCTGTTTTGGTTTTAAAGCCCCCCAGGTTAAAATTTTGGCTATTCCTTTCACGCTTTTCTTGTGCTTTGATGATGTGGGTATAGGCCTACATACATGTACATGGAAGGTAAAAAGTTTTTCTCAGCATCTCTCCCCCCGTCCACCCCGCGGTCTCGAGTTCAGTAGGCTTATCGGATGGAAAAATTAGGTCCTTAAGTCTTCGCAAACCAAGTCCTCCTGAACCCTGGAACCGCTTCTGCCCCTCCTCTAGGCTCCTCCCGGAAAACGCGTGAGAGCCCTAACGCCGGTGCTAATGACACCGGCTCTGCCTATAGGCCTAGTCTACGTATAGCATAGGCCTACAGTTTTCGGTTAGCCTACTATCATTATTCTTTCAAACCTTCTAGAGCCATTATGCGGTCTCTAAATCATAGGCCAATAAATTTATTCTTATCCTCTGGATAAAGTGCAGGTTGACCGCGAATGACCACAAGCCTGCTAGGCCTATAGCCTAGCGTCAATAATCAGCTGCGCTGCATGGGCTGTTTGTTGTTAATGCTGACGTCACAACTAGCCAAACCGTGGACTTGACGATTAGCCAGGCTGCTTGAACGCCCGCCAGCTAGGCTATGGGCTGTGCCTGCATTATAGCATACGATACAGGCTAGGCTAGACTTCGCAGCGGTACGTTACGATATAAACAAATGAGTTTTAAAACTCAAACTATTTTATATAAAAAAATAGAAATACCTAAAATTTGATCAAGCAAATGCACTGGCCGCATGTCTGTTGAATTCCTTATCTTATGGTACAAATTTCAAACGAAAGCGATGAATATTGAGAAAGATAATTCATCTTCCTTAAAATTTCCTATCTCTCCCATGTAACAACAACAACAACCCCAACAATAACAACAAGACTATAGGCGAGTACGCCATCCCTATATAAGTGTTACCGTGACCACGGTATCTTGAGTCTTGTCCTCTGGATAAAGTGCAGATTGACCGCGAATAAGCCTGCTAGGCCTATATCCTAATGTCAATAATAAGCTGAGCTGCATGCATGTTTGTGCTTAATGCTGACGTCACAACCAGCCAGACCGCGGACTTGACGGTTAGCAGGCTGCAGGCTGTTTGAACGCCCGCCAGCTAGGCTGTGCCTGCATAGTGTACGATACTAGACTTTGCAGCGGTACTTTACGATATAAACTAATGAGTTTTAAAACTAAAACTATTTTCTTTTTAAAAAATAGAAATACTTCTAATTTATTGAAGCAAAAGCACAGGCCGCATGTCTGTCGAATTCCTTATCGTATGGTACAAATTTCAAAGGAAAGCGATGAATATTGAGAAAGATAATCATCTTCCTTAAAATGTCCCATCTCTCCCATGTAACAACAACAACAACAAGACTATAGGCGAGCACGCCATCCCTATATAAGTGTTACCGTGACCACGGTAACTTGATAATTTAAAATAACTGTATAATGATCAGCAAAAATATATGATATACCATCTCTTTTTGTTCAACATGGCTTGACTACTTGAATTATTCCGACAGCTGAAGAAGTTAAACGATACAATAATTATGACACTTAACTAATGATCTATTTGGTGACAGATTCACTTCATTCAAATGCAATAAATTTGGTTTTATGAATAGTCAATAGGTCAACAGTCCATTTCACGCGAGTTTTACAGATTTGAGAAATTTGCCTAAATTAGGCTTCATGCACACAAAATTTCATGTTTTACAGTAACCCAAATTGTCTCACAGCACAGTTTTTAAGGTCGCCTCACAAATTTGATTAGATTTCTTATGCGAAATAGTTCGTCCAACCACTCAGTCCAACTGGCGTAAGTGGGCCACAATATTGCGCATCAGTCACAAATACGGCAGACAGTCAATCCAACTCGCAATGCACTTAACTAAGCAGCGCTAGAGTCTGATCCTTATAAGGATACACCAGCATCAGGCGTCACTTTGGCGCCCGCCTCCCCTTCCAATTCTTTCCGCACTCCTGACATACCACCCCCCACATCGGAACCTTCCAACGATTTGACACCCGATTTTAAGTTCAGATCGACGGCCACCGCAGAACCAGACTGATCATTTTGTACGCCAGGCACTGCAGCACTCGAGCCCACTGTCTCGCATGTACTTCCGGCGCCATCCCGCGCAGATAAAACGATGAAATCGCTGGATGTACCCAATGCTTCGCTGTCGGGCATGACTGTAGAATTTTTTCCAGAACATTCCGCAGAAACGGACAAGCCTGCATCGGTGGAAGGTGTCACGTGATGCAAGCGGCCAATTGGTGACGACGCAGAAATGCTCCGTTCAGAATCCGCCCCATGATTGGTGGATTCCGGCTCGCCCGTAGAACCAAGGACCTTTGAAAGAGCGCTAATATCATCGGGATCGACAAGAGATGAACCGTCAAGAAATGGATCTTTAAAAACGTCGACGCTGATAGAGTCGGCTAAATCGGAAGCGCAACGAACGGCGCATGCTTCGAGTGTCGAGTCAACAATGGCATCCCGTGAAGGAGTAGCGATCTGCTGAACCTCCACAGAGTCAACGCCCTTCAATTCATCTCCTGCTACTTTATCCCCTTCCACGACAATTTCTGTCACCTTCTCCCTCTCCACTACTGCCACTTTATCACCTCCCACTACATCCCCCGCTGCTTTAACTCCTGCCACTACTTCCCCTGCCACTACATCCCCTGCCAATCCAACCCTGCTCCCCTGCAAGTTAAGACCTGGAACAGAACCCTCCTGCACCGTGTCTTCAACTGCAGACTTTGCAGCGAGCGATTCACTTGTGATGCCCAAACTCGAGACTACACTGGTCGCTGCTGAGGAAGCTGCAGAAGCACCCAGGGCATTCGGATCAAACTCAGAGCATGGAAGGCTGAAACCCTCAATTTGCTTCGGTAAAGTACAGCTCTGCTGTCCAATGGATGACACTGCCGGTACAGCCTGGTCATCCACCGAACACCCTGAGACCGATGAATCTGATCCAACGACTGCACCACCAGACTGCACGACAGCACCGGGGTCATCGTCGAAAGAAGTCAGTTTGTCATCAGGCATGGACAGAACACCCTCAGCATCTGCTGTCTGAAGAGGGACGCCGGCGCTCCCAGCTTCACTAGCGCCCAGTCGACTCAAAGTGGCTGACCCAGACAAGACTAACTGGCTAGATGTGCGCGGCTCATTCACAGCAACAGATGGGATAAAGGCTTCGATCTCCATCACACCTGCCTGGAAATCAATCACTTTGACAAGAGGCTCGACGGCATCTGTTTCCATCGGCTCGGTCTCAGTCGCTGTAGAAGAGGATGAGGGAATGCACAGAGGAAGAGCGCTCGCCATAGTTGCTGCAGTGATTGAGGATGAATGAATCGACAGAGAACTTGGAACTGTTGCATCTGTAACGGTACAACGAGTCGCAATGTCAGATGTTGTGGAATTAGTTGTTGTTGTTGCGCATGTTGTATCCATTAATGCAGATCTCGGTGCTGTAGCATCAGAATCAGAACTGGAAGCAGGCTGTAAAACTGTTCCACCCTCCGCTGCGACATTTGACAGCAGCGGTTCTGTTACCGACACATCGATGATAGCGCGACTACACGCAGCATCTACTGACGCTCCACCACCCTGCGCCAAACTCCTTTCCGCAGCCGCAGCAGCCTCAGTTCCGCTTAAATCACGCTGCGCTACCGCCAGGGGCAGCGACGCCACTGCGTCATCCTTTCCACCTTCAGATCCTTCGCCGACGACAACGGAAGAAGTTTCTCCAGGCAGCGTAACACTTTTCACAAACCCTGTGACGAATGCATCGGCTTCATTCACAGTTGCAGCTTGTACGTCACCAGAAGAGAGACGCACAAGTTCATCCGACTGGCTGAGTTGAAAAGCTTCCCGCTGGGGCTGACTGGGCTCGGGACCCCCCGTCTGAAGCTTGCCCAGGTCGGCGTAGAACAGGGAGCGCATTGCGGGGCTCAGCAACACCCCCCCGAGTCCCCCGTCGACAGGGGGGGCGGCCGGGGCACCCCCGGGGGTCCCTGGGGTTCGGCTGTCAGGGGGATTTTCTTGCTCGTCGAGGAATCGATCCATGTAGTCACTGGAGGGAGACAGAAAATAGGCGTTAGAATCTGCGAGAAAAAGACTTGGCTATTATAATGTAGCTCGCAAAAACACTACATTATAGTCCTCATAAATCTTAATATAAATTAATTTTACTATTAATTAGATAAAAATGAAAGATATCAAATAAATAGCACAGAAATTAAAATTTACCAAAATTTTATTTTGGCAGCAACATTTTCAAAGCAATCTCCTGCACTTTCTGCTGGCTGCAGAGCTCAAAGTCATGTCATCTATTCAATAACAATACACCAATACAAAATAAAGATTTTAACACGCATCTGACACATTATATACTTATGACACAGCTCACACTGAAAAAAGCCTACTGTCTGCAAGACTAAATAAGAAGTGAAGAAGCCTACGTGATTCCAGGGTGAAGGGCGTACTTTCGTTTCTCCAGACGAGTGCGCGCTGCAAAGGCGTCGTGTCGCTCCGTCTTCTTCCAGAAATAATAGAACTGAACGAGCTCTCCCACAGACCGTGTGCGCACCTACACACACACACGCGCCAGGCACTATTTAGCCAAGCTACTTCTGCGATCGCACACACACACACGCAGCAGGCCAGTTGGAACTATGACTATGTAGTCAAGCTACGGTACTTCAGTCATTGCAGTATTCGTTCTCAAATCATTGCAGAAGTAAATATTTCAATTAAAGGACAGACTTATTGCTCAACATAATTTAAGAAATGCGTTACCGATGCGTTTTGTATCTATTGCTTTTTTATTCATAATGACGGTGCTCCTTGGCAGTTTATCAAAATAGTGTCACTCTTCCATTTACAAAAATTGTGACACTCCCACGTTTGTGAAATCGTCTGACACTTCTGCTTATAAAAATAGCATAACTCCTTTGTTTATAGTTAATAGCATTAATAGTTACAACTGTAAAGCTATAATTGAATTTGGAAGGTTTAGTAAAGTAACTGCTACGCAAAAAAAATTTGTGTGCATCCATCACTAAGATGACAGTATACTATATCTCATTACTAGCAAAATGTACCAGCTAGCATAGCCTAACAACAAAGCTCTCAAAAAAAGCCCAAGTTAAAAGCCCACCTTAAAAGCCCAAGCCAAAAAAGCCCAGTTTAGTTGAACTAACCCAGTTTCGATGAGCTGACCCAGTTTTGTTGAACTGACCTTATTCTGCTGGATCTGGAAGAAATCCTTGCCGTAAGTCTTGAGTCCTCGCTCAAATGATCTGCACTCCTCCTCAGTCCACAGACTCATTGGATCTAGCAACCAACCAACAGCCGACCAATCAGCAAACCGACCAACCAAGCAACGAATCAGTATCTGTGCATTATTCAAATTAGCAAAAGTAAGCGATTAATGAATTTTTATCAAAGCAAAAAAGCAGCAAAAAAGCAGCACTTGAAATACCAGTCAGAAATATTTAATTCATTTTCTAAAATCGTACTCAAAATATATTATCTATGTACCAACTCATGCTCTGCAAGCCAACGTCAAAGCCCACAAGTGAAACGACAAAAAAAGACAAAATAAAAAAGAGGCAACAAGAAAGCGGAAGATGTAGCGATGTAGTGAGTACCGGTGGCAATGACGGCCTGCAGCTTGTGTCTCCTCAGCGCCTCATCCACTCTGTGCTCACACGTCAGCAGCAGATAGAGCGCCTGTGCCACACGATACACGACACACTAGAACCCACGCACCACACAACACACTAGGACACACACACCACACCACACACTAGGACACACACACCACACCACACACTAGGACACACACACCACAGAACACACTTCAGTAGCAGGCCTGCTGCATTGTCCATTCAGAGCACACACGATAACGCGGTGAATTCTGTGACACAATATCTTAGGCTATAGCCGTTGTCTTTTTTCGTACTAATTAATTAACATTTGTCGTTTTAAAAATCATTTACACTCGGTCAGTCACCATTGTTAATAAGCATTATGCAACCAATTCTGCAGTCTAGTTGTTAGACATTGGCATTAACGCATCCTCTTAAACTTCCCACTTGACCATATTTCAGTTACATAGATACTTCCATTAGCAACCATATGAATTTAAACCGACAACGTACTATTCTAAAGCAATAAATGTTAAAAATAGCAAAAAAAATTCAATTAAAATAAATAAAGTTAATAGCCATAACATTAAACGTCATCATCAACGCTCCTAACATTTCCGATGTAGTTCGGTGTATTATTCGCGCGACCCCTGACCTGCTCGTCGTCGCGCACGTGCGCGCCGGTGGGGATGGCGCTGACCCCTCGTGCGACCTCCAGGTTGTGAGTCTGCACCTCTCCCAAGTACACGTGCACTGAGCGCAAACGACAAACGCGACGTACGCGGAATCCTAGGCGCCGCGCGGGCTGAGAAAAATACATCGACCTAACGCGGACGCAAATTATATTTTAAATCGGCGTGCAAGCAATTTGTGCGATGCCGATAAATATTTGAAATTATGCGACCACGAGTGAAAAACTAATCAGACATAAGCACAAGTCAGCAATGCGTGCAAACATTACGCTTTATATAATAACTTGAAGAAAGACAAACTATTCTAAACATTTTTATTTCATCTCAAAAGGAAACAGAAGTCTATAAACTAACCAAGTCTGAAAAAATAACCACACCCAAAGGCCTATAGAGCCATGGAGAATAAATTAAAACAGCGTAACATAAAAAAAACGAGTAAGAAGAATGCGACGAGCAAAAGGCCTACCTGTGGAGTCATCGAGCGGATCGCCAGCCCATAGCAGAGGATCCTCAGCATCAGTCGCTGCACAGCAAACACTGATGTCATCTGACAAATTACGCAACAAGGCAAACAAGCGTTCAAACTTTCACAAGGCGTCAATTTCTCACTCAACCATAAACAGTCAGACAGAAATGAAAAGCAAAACTTCAATCAAAGAAGAGATATATATTTATTTATCGGCAGTACAACAGACATGCCGCTGTCATTTACAAATGCAAAAATACAATAGAAAATAAACTTTTAATAGCATAAGAGTTAGTGAGAAAGATGGCTGACCTGACGCGTCACCGTAGTGTGAGAGTCCCTCGGGCACCGCGGCCTGGAAGTCTGACCCCACCTGGATCGTCTACCGCACACAAACAATAAGGAAAAGCTTCCAGTTGTTTTTAGATATGTCTCGAGTAATGTGTAGACTTTAAATTACCGATTACTTCATTAATCATAAAATGGACATAAAAGCCCAATTTAATATTATGCCTACTTACGAAACCATGACATAAAAAAAATTCTCGCATTCTAGCAGGTGTTTTATATTTATATTACACCGCACACAGTTAGTGCAGCGCACAGTGTGTAGCACACAGTTAGTGCAGCACACCAAATAAATGAAACTAATCTCTGAAAATGTACATCGCTATTGATCAGGGCTTTGATAGTGAACATTTTTACAAAATATTATCTAAATTTATATTATGAAAATTCGCCACAATACGGAACATTTGTACCATACAGATCAATAACAGTAGTGATAACAACATGCAACACTGTCAGCAGTACGTAACCAATCTTACCTTCTTCCAGTTCTCGAATGACTCTGGATCAAAGTCGTCATCATCTTCTTCTCCGTCATCGTCAGAGCTTGCTTCCATCAGGTCAGCTGGAAACAGACAAGAAATCAGACAACTCCAGACCCCCGCACACAACTTAAAAACTCCAGCGCAATGAATTAAATAATTGCCATGAAATAAATAAGCAATCCAGTAAACAATCCAATAAAATAAACAATCCAATAAACAATCCAGCTAAATTACTAATAAACTTTCATCTTGGAAAAACAGCTAGGAAATATCTGTCAATTAACTGAGGGAATTTAATATGCAGAATGGTCTTCATTCCTGAATAATCTTTGCTACTGCTTTGTAAATGCATCGACGATGCTTGATTAACGACACTCGGTAAACAACATAATGATAAGAGCACACGGAATGCGCAACGATCCTTTTACACAAAGAAAACTAAAAGTAGGCCTTCTTTCAAATACTATCAGACGTAATATATGATAATAAACTGTACGACCACAACACTCAATGATTTTGTGCGGATTGCATGTGCATATTAAACACAATATCGCTCACAGCGCAGTAGTCTGACGGTCTGAGAAGGGCCCACGCGCCCCCCTACACCGCCCCCCTCCCAATCCCTCCCCTCCTCACCCCCCCGCTTTACCCCGTCGCCCGCCCCATTACACCCCATGCCCTGACCGGCAATGGGGGCGCCCCCCGGGGGAACGGGAAGCGAGGAATGGGCCTGGACGTCGCCACCCCCCCCGGGGGAGGAATGGGAAGGGGGCAAGGTGAACAATGCTCCCCCACTACGTCCGTACATCGCTAGCAGCTCCTCCATCGGCATCTCACCCTCCTAACCACCCAATCAGTTGTTAGCAACATCGAAATGACAAACACATTATTGTTTGTCATTTCAAAGGAAAAATATTAAATATATCACAAGATCTACAGTGTATTATAATAAATTATGCAAACACATTGAGAATTTAAAAGGTATTACCCATTACGTGCAGGGTTTAAGTGCAAATAATTAACTGTGTAAGTCAGTAGATCTCTACTGATGACGCCCTCAGTTGCCAGGAATTAGGCGGGCCCTACATCAGTTTGGCAACCTTCACAACATACGATGCCTTTGCAATGCCTCAATACGATGCAAGACGCATAGCCGGCTTATGGACACAAAAATGCCTAAAAACGAATAAATTAAGTGGAAAAAACACGGAGGATAAACGCGCCTTTTGCAGATGGTTGAGTTCGTCGCCAGCCATGCTATCAGAGGGGCTCAGCGCCTCCTCTTCCTCCATCGTCTGCTCGTCATCGTAATCGTGAATCAGCATCTCAACAGTCGGATCGAAGTCTTTGTCCGTGTCTACAAGAGTAGACAACAAGTAATCAAACCTCACGCAATCAAGTGAACTATTAATCGTCTTCAAACCACGCCCACTGAACTGATTCAGTGTTTTCTAATCACAATACTGTCTACAGTGCTAACCGAATACAACTGGGGACTAATTGAGACAACTTGTAATATTCTAGATCTTATCAACGCCATAGTGTTTATATTTGCGGTACACAATTTCATTGTAATTCACACTGAAATCTGTATATAATTTTCACTCCAGTCAAGCCATAAATCACATCCAGTGTCGCGCCATAACAAATAGTAGGGCCCAATATAAAAAGACTCCTTCTCTTACCAGGACTAGAATCTCCGGCGCTAGGTATTGGTTCAGTAGGCTGCAGAACACACAATACATCATTAGTGCATACATTTTCAGCATTACCGCGACCATATACGTTTATGTTATAATGGCTAAATTAATCACTGAGAGTTATTGGAATTTGAAATCATCACTTTGAATTTTCAAATATTTCAGTCAGTTAACATATATTCGGGAGAATTAGTCTTTTTTGAATATAAATTTTAAAAATTATCAAAAACCTCCGCCATTTTTGATTCGGTCGCTTTAGCTTTTTAATATTTAAATCCATTTCTTCTTTTTTCGCTTATAAACACTAGCCAAAATAATAATAATAAATTGTCAAAGTTTTTCTCATAAAAATGTTTATCGAGTACATTAACGCTCAATAAATATAATTGCACTTATAAACACGCATGTCAAGTGTAGTTTGATGAATTATAAGCAGATCTAGAAGTACAAGCTCCCCCAGCTCGACGTCCTCGCTCCCACCACGGTTGAGGAGGTGTCGCGGCTGATCACACGGCTGCCCAACAAGACTTC
>JAQIWG010010244.1:0-10119 GCA_034695025.1 Chamaedrilus cognettii
TTTCCGAATATGCCCATGGCGTTCTCGAGCGGTAGACAGGCCTATAGGCCTACTGATAGGCCTATACTGGCCGCGTTTCCAGTTAAGCTACTGACTGTTCAGCTACTGACCGTTCAGCTACTGACCGTTCAGCAAGTGACCGTTCAGCTACTGACCGTTCAGCTAGTGACCGTTCAGCTACTGTCGGGTCACCGACACCCCCAGCAGGTGGGGCATTGCCCCTCCTTCCTCCCTCACGCAAGGCCTATAGCTGATTTTTATTTGTGGATAATATACATTGGGCGATTATTTAAACGCTTATGCTTATTTGTCAGAAAAAATACTTGCGCAAATTTTAAAAATAAGAAACCGTTAGTTTTGAATTTGATTTGAAAAATTCGCTTTCAACATCGCCTTCATTGGTCTGATCGCGGCTATATTTAATATAAACTATCCGTTTATGCTTAAGTCAATGCCCTCACGCTACGGGCCTGCCAACCCTGGGGCCTCATTTACGTGCATTTCTTAAGATTTTCTGAAATCTTATCCTAACTGAAATTTAAAACAACTAAAATCCAATCGCCGACCGCCGTGACGTCATCGTTCGGTTTGTGCGCGACCGTGCGGTGTTTCCAATAAAAAAGATAAGATTTGCAAAAGATTCTCTTAAGACAATCTGACGACTAAGATTGTCATAAGATACCTACGTAAATGAGGCCCCAGGCTAGTAATTCAAGGTAAGTAGTAATTCAATGAGCTTGCGTTTTCAATGCCATGTGGTCACACTCATGTAAACAATCATGGCGGACATTCTATGCGAAGCGCCGTCAGGTCGCCTTTTAAATTTGCCGTTTTTTGTGTTATAATTTTATTAGAGCTTGATCCCTCGCCCGGTTTCAACAGTCATTATAGATTGGATCTGTGGATCTGCACCTTTAAGTTATTTTATTGGTACGACTGGAGTATACCGGCACGTCTAATTTTTACTTTAAAATTGCAGTGCTCGGCGTGCTGATTCGGAATATCCTATTCCCATCTTCCGCAAACGATCCGGCGATTTTTGGCAAATTTTTAACGTCTCACAGATCGAATTTTTTCCGAGTAAGCTAGGCCTACCAACTTCTAGTTTAAGCCGCTGTTAGTCGTCGATGGGCAAAGTATAAATATGCAATTTGCAACTTTGGCAAACCATCCGGCGATTTTTGGCAAATATTCAGTTTGACAAATTTTGTACACAAACCGACGCCAATGGCAACTGTGCTACTTGGAGTGGTGTGACCAGTATAGTACGACTTTAAATCCTTTAAAAGTGTGACCAGATTGTTGTGTAACATGGGGGTCTAAATTTTGTGCGGGCGAGTTTATGAGTCAATATCATTTAATGCTTTTAAAATTTCTGCCTTAGGCCTACATATGACCTGTGATTATAATACTAGGGGAGACTGGAGCAAGATGGAAACACAGGACAAGTTTGACAAGACATTTTGTGATTTTATTTGTCATTTATTGTTTTGTCATTTTTTGTTCGTCATTTTTTGTTCGTCATTTTGACATTTGTCATAAACAGGGCATTTGTCATTTCGATCCATGTCGTCCTCACTTTTAATCAGCTACGTAGACGAATCGGGTTCATATCAATGATATTTTACTTCTTATTTCAGTTCAAGCTCTATAGGTTCAGTTCCAAAATAGTTTCAGTTCTCAAAAAATTTCAGTTTCAGCTCTCAAATAATTTCAGTTTTAGTTTCACGTCATTTCAGTTTCAGTACTCTAGGATGATGCGGAGGCATGATGATCGAGGCTAATAGATGTCCATTGACCTTTACTATCATTCACATACTATGTGCACGCATCTGCATCATTCTGCATCTGTACGCATACGACTAAGTGATGGCGACATGCGTGCACACGCGTGCGCATTGTGTAATTGTGTACAGAAGGTAGTGGGGGGTCTACAGATTCTGTTGGCACTGGTCATTTTAATCATTTTATCACGACCTGTGTTCGACAGTTTCAGCCTTAAGTATATATATTACATCTGAGAATCGATGCTAGGAATATCTATTACATCACAGATACTTCAAATGATTAATGCAAATTGACAAGAGTTTGTTTTCTTTGATGTTGCATGATGTTTCAAAGTTGTCGTATTTTCCCAAATAATTAGCTGCATTTTCCGCGCATTAAAATAACATTTTTTCTCAAACTTTGTCTACAAATTTTGACGCATTTTTTTAGGTTACTACCTATGCGGCTTAACCGGATGCTGATTTCCAAATTGTAATGAGTTTCGTACAATATATTGCAATCGCAATTTCTTATGTCTATAATTACATGTAAGGTGCTTGAGTGAATTGAATCTAAAAATTTTATGTTGTATTAGAAGCAAGTAAATTTCAGAATTATATAAATTGTATGGCAAAATTCATATTTACTTCAGATATATTCATTATATGCTGTAGTTTTGGTTTTGGCATTGCCTTTTTTAAGAGTAACTTTTCCTCACAAGTATTTAGAAATCAGTTAACCGTGTTGCATTGATTTACTTGCACAGCATACTTACATAGATATTGCCAGATAACTGAAATACATTTCTGTACTTTGTAGGCTTTTCTGCGGCAGCTCAGGGTTTTTGTCGATTTTCTCAGGAGCTTCAGCATGACATTGTACGTTGAATAGCATCTTTGATTCACTACATTCAAGTTAATAAATGTTACAAAGTTATGGGCATATCTAGATGTAAATGAAAGAATGACTTACAAGTATGACTTTGAATGATATTGATACCTGTTGTTATGATTAGTGATGCAAGCGAACATTTCAGAACAGAAGTTTTTGTCAAACAAAACTCTTCGCCTCAATATACAGATTTATTTATATTTTTTTCGACCATGATATATAGATAGGTGTGATAATATCCAGTGAAGTTTGAAAAATTTCTTTGCTCAGTGACATTGATGGATTAGATGAATATTAATATTACGTGAATCTTGACCGAAATTGAACAGCATAACAAACGATTTCAGTACGGTAATAGGAGATCAAATGTATAAATTGTGCGAAATATCCAACCTGTACTAGCACGGAAAAGTGATCGTAGAACTTACATGATGCATTATATGGTATTGGAAATTGAAAAACTGCAGTAACAGAAATGATTTGATAACAAGGTTACAGTTTTCAAAAAATTTCAGTTACAGTTTTTCAAATAATTGAAGTTTGAGTTTAGTGTAATAATTTAAATTCCAGTTTTTAAACAATTTTGGTTATAGTTAGACTTTTGCTGTAACTGGAATTGTTTGAAAACTAAATTAAAATTATGTTGAATACTTAAACTAAAATAACCTAAGAAACTCAAGCCAAACTGAAACTGAAATTATTTGAAAAACTGAAACTGAAGTTATTTGAGAACATAAACTGAAAATATGGAGCCCAAACTGAATAAAACTGAAACTGAAATTATTTTGAGAAGTAAATTATCACTGGTTGCAAGTGTGGTATACGTAGACATACAATTTGTGTCTAGCAGTACCGTAAATTACACTACCGGTGATTGCAGCTATCGCGTTACGGTTATTCCCTGCCATGAGGTAATTACTGAAACGGTCATTTTCGGTCTTCTTTTGCAACATAATTTCTCAAATATGAATAATTTCAAATATTTACCTCTTTCTATCTTTTTTCGTCTGATATACTGCTCTTTGTTAACTCTTAATGAAGTATATTTTAACAGATTTGATGACTCTTGCGATTTCATCCCTCCCCGACTACCGTAATGCAGTAATTGCATTGTAGTAGCGTAATTACGGTAACACAACTACAAAATGTCTATACTTGCACCACTACATAGGCCTCCGATTGAGCGCTGTCTGTGTGTTCACTGTTCAGTGCTGCAGAACGCTTCAGTTTCTGTCGCAGAGCATTGCTACACTCGACGTCGACGAGCCCCACTGGGTGAGCGCGTCCCTCCTCGCCCTACCTGCCTCCAACAGCATGAACGCTACCCAGCAGTTGTTGTTTTGATGTTTAACCATTCAAAATTTTTACAATGTGCTACTTTGACGCCATGTTCAATGCAAAATCGTGCTATGATCCTACAAATTTTATGGCTTAAGAAGTGGTGTACGGATGAAGAGGAACATGTGGTGGGTACTGAGTAACCTTGAGTAAACAGTGGTTTCAGTGGGTGGGAGCGTTGCTCCTGCTGCTCCCAAAATTGAAACTAGCGCTCCCACTGCTGATAAGTGAGTGGAGCGCATGGAAGCGGCCGCTCCACTGCTCAGACTAGCGTTCCCACTGCAACGAATGAGAGGATGGAGAAAAGTTAGATGACCAGCAGGCACCAAATATATAGTTTAACCACTGGTAGCCCACCAAGGTTGATGAGCAAAAATGAAACGGTGTGAGCAAGAATTAAATGGTATGGGCAAAGTTAGGCCATTCCACGCGTGAATATATTTTGGCTTCCAAACGGAACTCACGACCGGGGAGTGTATAGTTTTAGGTAACCGAGTGTTGAATTAATAATTTCTTATGCCGCGCTGCATGCAAGCAGCGCTCCTCTTCGGCGCAGTAGCTCAGCTTAGAGGGAACATTTGCGATGCCATATCAGGTGCCAGGATCTGAAAAGTAAACACGTTGTGACTACCATATTTGTTAATTTGTGAGTGACTCTTTTGACTCCGTGATTTATTTTCATTTGTCACATAGGTCTTTGGAAGGCTCCGATGGATCATTTTAAACTATTTGAAATTTTTTAACCAGGTTAGTTCCACGGACACTAATGACTAATGTACTAATCCCGTGCTCAGTAGTTGTAACGATGATGTGATCCAAACTCTGATTTACCCATGCAGTTTGCATCCAGTCAAAGTCTTGACGTTGGAGTGGTGGCTGATTTCTGTTCAGGTGAAATACATTCCTGCGACATGTGACCGCGAAACACTCAGCAGTGTCATCAACTGTATTGCCTACATACTCAGGTATGTCTCGCCTACATGCTGCATACTTTGGTATGCATTGGCTACACTCAGGTGCCCCCTGCAGGCCAAGGAACAAAGAATTGGCGTGCAGCCCAGAGCTCCCCAGGCTAGTCGTAAAGGGCGACTATAGAAGAGGGAGCGGTTCTGTACCGGCTCTCTTGCACAGAACCGAACTGTATAAAATGTGTACATAGCCTTGGTACTACACACGATCCCTAAGCTAGAAAAAAAAACAAGACCTACATATTCAGGTATGCATCGTTTATATAATCACGTATGCATCGGCAGCGGACTAAGGTATGCATGCTATTTTTTATGTTAGATATGCAATTATGCATCTATTAGGGATTGATTTTCTTCTATCTCTATTTTTTAAGTGGAGTATTTCTTGTATCTATGGATGATTTTAGTTAAATATTTTTATGAGTGTGGAACCCTGACTTAAGAAAAGGGTAGAGGATCAGTGAACATGCATATATCTTTTCAGGGGCAAAAATTCTGTCTGATAGAGCTGCTGAATAATCCCATACGTGTTTAACCCAAAGACGGGGCTAATATTCCTTCCTCGATAAATTGGTAGGTTGAAGTCCAAACTGGTGGTAATTCCTAGGTAGGGCAAAAATTCTCTGAAGGGGCGTTGGGTTAGATGTCTTGAAGTTGTGTAGTATGTGAATAGAGGATTGATGCAGAAGTTTTGCTAGGCCCAGTGGCGGTTCTACATGAAGCCAGATGACGCCAGGCGTCCCTGTTTTAATTTCTGTCAGCACTCACCTTCCCATGGTTGCGAGTACTCACATGAAGGAAAATTTGGCCGCGACTTTAAAGAAAACTGTTTGCATCCCCCAGAAATGTGTAGCGTCCCCAATTGAAAATTTCTGCAGCCACCTCTGGCTAAGCCCATTCGGGACTAAGTGCACCTGTAGTGTCGCTATGGACTAAGTTTTTGGCATCAAAATTTAGTGTTGGAGGAAGGTGTAAACAACTCTATGAGAGTTTGAAATTCTTTCACAAAAATCGTCCGATGATATTTTTTTGTATAGTTGTTGGCAGTCTTGTGAAACTTCACCGGCGCTGACATTTAAATAGTCATGTCGACTAGATCTTGCGAGTGGTGGGAAAGGGGTGGTCTTTATGTGGAAAATAGCTCGGGGGGGCGACTGCCAAGCTTCGATATGATGCTACCTTTAAGGGTCAGGCATTAGGGGGGTGTCAATATAGACCGAAGCGATAAATCCCCCTATTATGGCCCGCACAATTCCGTGCATTCTGGCATTGTTGACATTGCTCCATGAGCCTAGTCATTGGGGGCTCTAGGCATGAGGCCCTCAAATTTCAGCCTATAGGCCTCTCAAATTTTCTCTTAAGCTCCTCCTCAACTGGCCTCAAAAAATGTTATATCGTTGCCCCCCAGTCCCTATCCCCCAATATTGTTATCTACTACCGCCTCAGCTGCCTAATCCAGGGGTTTTTGCAGGATCTTCATTCTGAGATTGTTTTGAAATTTTCAGGGGGTATAATTCTGATGTAGAAAACTCGTGAGCGGGGGGAGGGGTGATAATATAAAAAGAGGCCATTCTTGACAATACATATCTATTTTACAGGCCATTCTTAAGCATGCTTGTCACCTTTTGAAGCTGTTCTTGACAGTACTTGTTCATTTAAACAAAATTTTAAACAAAAATTTTGCGGCCCCCGACGGGGTGACAATACTCCCCCAGGGGAGGCCTTATAATATCCCCAGGTGAGGGCTGTGTAACGTCCCACCAGGGGATCAGCCGTTGAGAGGATATTCAACTAGAATTGGGGGAGGTTAAACCCCTTCCAGAAGAAGTCTGCGAAATTCGCTGACCTTGTCTGCCAGACGCACAAGTCAGTATTCTAGTTTTAGGTCGTGAGAGAGATAGGCTGAACTTCATTTAGGGAGGAGAGATTTAAATGTAGTGTCCTTTCCATGCAGAATTCACGACCGGGAAGGATGCTGGATGCTGACGGAGACTTAAAATTTTGCTTCGTGCGCAGCGCACAACCTAGGACCGAGGGGGGAAGAGGGGGGGTCCTGACGGAGATTTTGAGATCATAATTAAAAGTGCAAAATCCTTTTTTACAGTCTTAGATCCTTATTTCATTATTATTCAAGAGAGATAGACATGTTTCGAAATTTGGAGGTGTTTTCAAATTTTGAAGCGGGCTTTGGACTTTATTTTAAAATACTGTCAAAGTATGCATTAATTTTTGTTTGTCTATTTCGGAGAGATTTTAGTGGTTCTAACAATATATAGGAAAAACACGAAAATTTTGTATTTTGGGATGAAGTAAGTTTGGGGTTTGAACCTCTATAGCCCCTCCCAGTCTACAACTCTTTATGTGCTTGCTCGCCCCTTGCAGGTCGGCGAGACGCCAGGCGCTGAGCGGCGCTCAACTCTCGGCCGCGCTGCTGCAGTCCGCTGCGTGGACCCTCCCCTCCATCCAACTACTCACTCAGCTGTACGACGCCCCCCCTCCTCCAGTCAGCATGATGTCATCGCGTCCCTACTCGACCAGCGGCCTGGGCAAGGTAGGACCTTCAAACGTACTCCAGGACTGGATCGAAAAAAATAGTTAACTGAACACGAGAACGGATCCAGGATTGGTTGGTGGGGAGGGGGTGAATGTTCCAGCTTTGTAGTTCTGCTAAAAACAGTGATTTCAATTTTGAACCAACAACAACAATGCATATTTTCTTTCAAGTAACAAAAAGTCATGTACTGGGTGGTGAAGTGGTAGGGACAGAGGCTTTTCCACCAAGTTACTATGACAAAATCAATGCTTATATATTTCTTCAGACCATGCTACTACATTCCACTTGTAAATTGAAGCGTCAATTGAGAAGATGCAATGCATTAGACCTTTTTATGCCACTCATTGTTACGTGGTCACTTTTGTGAAAAAATTGTTGATAAATTGTTTTATCAACAATTTTATTACAACAACAATCATTTTTGTGCTGGTGGGGGAGATGCATCCCCTCCATCCCCCCTGGATCTGTCCTTGATTGAACAATCATTATGTTAACTCTCAAAATGCAATTCTTTCCACCCTCCAGACTTGGGCTTCTATGTGGTCACCATTCTGGAAGCATCATGGAGTGAATCCGTGCTCTTCAGACTGGAAAATACGCAGAAAAATTGTCTGGTAGTGACTACCTATACCAGTGGTTCCCAACCTTTTTGAAAAGCGGGTAACTAACGGTTTCCGCCAGCCTTCGCAGGTAACACATGTAGTGCGTGTCCCCCCCCCCGTCTCCCCACTGCCCTTCCCCCCCCTCCCATTCACTTTGGACGAAATACTTCTGGCTTTTGTGGTCAAATGAAGCTGTTAACCATCGCAACAAGTTTTGGTCATAGTAACTGTCCCCCCCCCCCAATATTTATGTCAGCAATATTTGTTGCTCTGACGATGATTAATGCCTAGGCCTACGCATGTTGCAGAGTATCAACTGAAGAATATTTTGCCGTTAGAAAAAGCCTCTTTTTGAAAACATTTTGTGAAGAAAGCAAACCTCACAATTTCTTTTTGGTATTGCTACATAGTCGGCGGGTAATTGTACAATTGTCAGCGGGTAAATTATTACCCGTGGGTAACGCATTGGGAACTACTGACCTCTACCGTATTCTTACTCAGCTGTCTCAGATCTTTGAGGGAACATTGATGACAAGTCATATGACGGAGCTAAGGTAGGGCTAGCATTGATGGGGGGGGTTGGGAGGTTGAACCTCCCTACCTCAACTTTTCACTTCCCCCACATTCAAAGAAAAAAGCATCCAGGAGAGTTTTTTGAGACTGCATTCCCCCAAGCTCTTTTGACATTTTCAACTTCAACTCCCCACCTCAATTTTTCAGCCCCCCCCCACCTTTTTATGTTTGACACATAGTAACTTTGAGCGGAGGAACAGCATTGTAACGCAGTTAAAGAAGGGGAGCGGTTCTGTGCGTGGCCCTCCGTACAGAACCGGACTGTCGTTACTACACATGATCCTTTAACTTCCAAAATCATTTCCTCCCCACGTTCTTGCCTGCGAGCCCTTCTGAGAATCAATGTTATCCCCCCCCCCACTTTCCAAACCAGTATGTTGCAGATTGTGTGTCTGCACTGCTGCAGCTCGTAGACATGCAGTGGAAGGTCGGCGTCGCAATGACGTCTTCCAACTGTCGCCAACTCAGCTCACCATTCGTCAGCGTGACGCTCAATGTTGCAGACACGTCCGGTCGGGTCAGGGCAAGGTCGTTTGAGATGACCCTAGCCGAGTTCAAGGTCAGTCAAAGACATGCACTCTGGAAAATAATGACATCGTTTGTCATGGACACTGGTCTGGCTTTGAAACTCAAAATTTATTTTGGTGCATCAGTGGTGTATTCAAACATTTTACACACCTGGCCTACAAAGACTATATTTCTGTCTAACTTACTGTAAAACATTAAATTTTTGCGTGCATCTCATATTGGCGAATTTAGTTAATCGGTAAAACTCATGAAAATTAGCCTACATGCGCGAAAATGAAGCAGCAGAAGCTAAATATAATGGATATTTAAAATATTGGGAAAATTAAGTGCAGCAAAATTTCTGAGATGCAAAATCACAAAAATAACATGCAGAAAAAGTTCATGTTCTAGAGTATTTCTGTACTTCTATTGGGTTCATCGATATCTCTCACCTCTGCCCCTGTACACACGTCTAGGAGTATCGATAAAACGCGCAAAAAGTACATGTGCAAATATAATGATGCAGAAACTATTATCCTAAACAGTCTGTAACTAGATGGAAGCACAGTACCCGCGCATAAACGGTGTGCGCGCAGGCCCCCACGAGTAGATAAACATGAGCTTTGAAATTTACTGCAGGCTTTACCAATTTTGGAAAGATTGGGCAAACATCTACAACATGAACACAGAACACATTTTCTATGATAAAGAAAAATAAATACATTTTTAAAAATCTGGGGGGGGCTCCAGGGGGCACAGTTAATTTTATACAAATCTAAGCAAAACTATATAATCAAGGCTTAGTGCGCATGTTCCCTAAAAAAATTCCTAAATCTGTTTGAGTGGCGGCTGAGTTATTCTGGCGCAAGGGTTTTGGCCCCCCTACTTTTATAAAAACCGATCGCCCATCTCATGTATC
>JAQIWG010010245.1:0-10119 GCA_034695025.1 Chamaedrilus cognettii
GGAACCCCTCCACTGGGTGTCCCATGCCCACACCGACACAGTAGTGAAGGTTTCGAGTGAAAAGCTGTAAAACTGTGCAAATGCATCCCGTTCAAACAGACAGACACACAGAATCTTCTCTTTATTTATATAGATGTGTTGAAATGTCATTGAATAAAATATTCAGCTATTGCAATACTATGTTTATTCAATAGTGAAAAGGAATAGGTGCGATGTGTTAAATCTTACAGTGCTAGCGGAAAGAAGTGGACGTAAAACGTAAACGATAAATAACGAATTAGTCTGTAGCAGGCAAAAACACTGAACTATTCCGGGTCCTTTGATTCATTTCGAGCTTGGGAATACTAGGCGCTTGTTAGTAGTCTATGGCTAGTATGGTTATAATCGTTGTAACTTCCTGTACAAAGTCCGAAACTAAATTTATAAAGCTTTAAGTTTTGGCGAGAGATACTTTCATCACGTGACTAGTCCCGTGATTAAATATTATAAATAAAGGGATTTACTGAAAATAAACAAATAAAATCAAATAATCAACTTAGTCAAAAAAAATTTCATCACGGAGCTTGCGGCGCGCAACATCATACGTTTATGGCGGCGTCCAGCGGAGCTGTAGCGGGGGCGGGAGCGGGGGCGGGGGGAGGGCCAGGGCTGGGGGCGGGGCTAAAGGTCGAGTCATTTATGCCCATGATAGACGACATAGAGAAGTCTGGTGGGTGTGTCAAACTTAGGGCCTACAATATGTATGCCTTGCCCGGCGTTTGATCTTAGACTTTCTTTGTTTGGCTTTATAATTTGAATTTAACAATCCTTCATCTTGTGTAAGAAATGATAATTTGTAGCATAAGAGATCGGCACAGATATTAGTGCAAGATAAGATTGTGCCTCGTTTATGTATATCTTTTAAATGAATATGAAGCCTCGGAGTCTGTATCCAATGTTCATTCTAGTTGTGGTGTTACTAAGGATTTGCAAAAATGCTTAACCCAAAAAATTATTCTTGCGTGCAAATTTTCGCTGCACCCTTTTCAGTTCATTTTGAACAATGCTTACCTACCAAAATGTATTATCAAAGACCACTCCTAGATTCTTCTCTTCTTTAACAGTAACAAGTTCCGTACCTTGTAACTGATATTTTATTTCCGCTAAGTGCTTATCCTCACATTTATCTATATACTATTCAATAGCTGTAAGCCTGTAACTGTGGATACTCTGAATCTCTGGTGTGCGGCAGCCTAGTTCACTCTGTTCTATTTGTAACTGTCAGGCAGTCAGTCTTCACCGATCTTAGCTCATTGTCAATATTTTATTCTGGCTCAAGTGTAGTTTGTTGAGTGTCTGGCTGTTAGGGGCGTTGAAGAAGAATGTATAATGTAGTTTGACAATGTAGCTGTTAAGTTTCCATTGATGCTTTTTTGGCGTCTGAGTGCTTTCTGCCTGCTGACACCAATTAAAATCTACTGATGTATTGTTTCAGTTTTATGTATTAAGATTATGTGATTTTGGGCCACCCTGGTGTTACATTTAGATCCTTGCAGATTTTGACAGTGAGCTAGGCCTATGTACTGTGTACTGTGAAGGGGATCATTTCAATAGGTCCACGCTGTAGTAGATTTAGCTAGTGAGTGTCGTGTGCAGTTCTGTTATCATTTTGATACACCTGGGTATCATGTAGTACTGAGAGTCCTAGCGTGACCACACGAGGGTGCAGCTCTCACTGCTGAAGGGCTGCGCTGAGTGTGATCTAACTCTGGCCAGCTTGACTGGCTAGATCAGGTCTAAGCCAGGCCTTCAGCTGGAGTGTAGCCCCCCCCCCCCCACCACTATCGAGCCTAACTCTATTGTCAGCCTGAGTATGCAGATGTGGTGAAGCGAGCGAGAGAGAGACCGTGTGACTGACATGGTCTAATGCTAGACGAATAGATTCAACTGGGATTGCAACATAATATCTCTATTTATGATCTGTTGAATTAGTCTTACTGAGCGGGAAGTGTTTAGCTGTTTAGCGTAAGTGAATTAAATAATTGAAGTAGCCTGCTTGTTGCAAAGGCAACTATAGGTCGCCGGGCAGCTGTGTAGTGTCAAGTAAGTGGGGTACTTATAAGCCTTTACTTTTTTGTACAATAGAACAATTGACTTCAAGGTTTGAAATAGAATAAAATTTGCTAGGTTGATGTAATTTCTGGAGGTTTTGTTTGTTAAATAATGCCCGGCAATGTGAGAGGCTTTATGTTTGTTGAGGCTTGCAGACAGCTGTTGCGCTGCTGGTTGTGATGCATTGTTATTGGTATTCCTGATGTTGCTGCTGATGCTGCTGATGCTGCTGCTGAGCAGCTGCTGATGCTGGTGCTGATCTGATGCTGCTGCAGGCATCTACATGGCGACCTCCCCGCTTCAACAGAAGGCGAACGATGTACGAGCTAATCGAGTCAACTGGCAGTCCTACCTCCAGTGAGTCTCTGCTGAGTCCTGTATGCTGTATGCTGTGTGCTGTATGCTGTGTGCCGTCACTAGTACAGTCCTACCTCCAGTGAGTCACTGCTGAGTCCTCTATGCCCTCGAACTGAGGGCCTCTTCACTTGCTCGCACTCACTCGGTACAACCCTTTCTGCAGTGACTCAAAATGTTGCAGTGAGTCTAATATTGGCTGTCATGTCTTCAGTCAGTAGTAATACAGCGTGTCCTATGTATTGTTACCCCCTATAAGCGAATACAGTGTGTTGTGTGTATTGCTACTCCTCCTCCGCCCCGAAGGGGTCAGATGATCAGTCAGGATGACTACGTCATCATCACCAAGCTGGACGCCACTGCGCCAGAGATCAGAGCCGCCATGCTCGCTGAGAAGCCTCTCCAGTGTGCCAAGACGTTTCTCTCCATGATGGCGCACATAGCCAAGGACCAGACCCTCCAGTACATTCTCACCATGATCGACGACCTCCTCCAGGTCTGACCTTGTCACCTTTGACCCCTCAAACAGGTTCGACCTTGTCACTTTTGACCCCTCAAACAGATCTGACTTTGTCACCTTTGTTTTTGCTGCAGAGCATGTAGCAAAGTGAGACTGCAAAGAAGAAGAATAGAATTACAGATCTAGGCTTACTTAGTAGTGGGTGTAGTTATGACCTTCAAGATTGAGTTTGAGATTACCTCGCATGAATATAGATGGATAAGTTGAACTGTTTTGCATCCACTTATCATTTATATAATAATTGATCATTGGTTTTAGCTGCGTACTTGGACTGTTCCAGTGTTCCTGTGTGGGGGGTGTCAAATATTATTGAACAATTGATTGTTCCTGTGTGGGGGTGTCAGATGTTATTGAACGATTGGACTGTTCCTGTGTGGGAGGTGGCAGGAGTTATTGAATAATTGGACTGTTCCTGTGTGGGGGGTGTCAGGAGTTATTGAATACTTGGACTGTTCCTGTGTGGGGGGTGGCAGGAGTTATTGAATAATTGGACTGTTCCTGTGTGGGGGGTGGCAGGAGTTATTGAATACTTGGACTGTTCCTGTGTGGGGGGTGTCAGGAGGACAAGACGCGGGTCGAGATATTTCGTGAGTATGCACGCAAGAACAAGGAGACGGTTTGGGGCCCCTTCGTCGCGATGTTGAACCGGTCCGACGCGTTCATCATCAACCAGGTACCTGCTTACCTCACACTAACCCTAATCGCCATTTAGGGTCGATTCTATAGACGTACCTTTGTTCCCACATTTACCTTAACCTTAGCTTAGGAGACAATTTAACAGCAGCCCATCACTGCCATTCAAAGAAGCATTTTGTTTGTCCATTTAAATTAATACACCACGTCATTAAATAAAGATGACGTCATAGATTTTGAGCAAAATTATTTTTATTCACACTGAATTCAAATTAACATCATTATTTCTAGAAATTAATTTGTCTAGTTTTGTAATTTATAAACATATTGCTTGTTTTTTCAAATGGCAGTGAAGGGCTGCCGTTAAATTCCGTTCCTTAGCAAGAACTTTGCTTAGCCGGGCGTAAAGATACGTCTATAGAATACACCCTTAGAATTGTGACTATCGCCTAACTTGCGTCAGGTGAGGTTGGGTGCTGCAGCAATGTTGTACCTTGAGTCCTTTGCTTGCAGTGCTTCTCTTTCGACAGCTTGTTCAGTATTGAAGGTCATGATCGGATTAAACTCATTTTTTATATTTTATGACTTTTTTCCCTTATATATTTTTGTTTCGTTATTTTTAATTTTGTTTAATTTTTTAGCACTCAATTTGTGTACTGTGGAATCACACCGAGCCTGGTGTTGATCGGCTTGCTTTGTTAGTGATTAGGAAACTTGCGTCGCAGTGTCTGATTGGCAGTTGTTGGTGCTGTCTGTAGACGAGTCGCATCATAGCCAAGCTGGCATGCTGGAGTCGCGAGCCAATGGAGGGTGCTGACCTGACCTACTACCTCACCTGGCTGCGTGACCAGATGAAGATCCCCGTCAGTAGTGCTTCCAATTATTATGCCCTACATGAAATAAATATTTTGATTTAACTTTGTGAAGACTTCTATTTACCTAGAAATTCATTGCGCTTGTAAATTAGCGAATTTTTGTACGGTGATAAAATTCAGATAGTCACATTTTTAGTAAATATGTATAATTGTATATGTAATAGTTTTTTTTTAAAGTAGAATTGTTTGCTTTTTGTCTATTGTTGTATTATTTTTTGTTGTTCTTTTTTCATTATGGTTGTTAAAATTGGGCTTGTAATTTTTGTGGCCATATGTTATTTTAAAATTTAAAATGAATTTAAAGAGGCGTGACTAGATTTGAGTGCAGTGTGACCAGCTAAAGCATGGATGAGTGCAGTGTGACCAGATGCTGCAGTGCTGAGTGTTTGCTACACAGAACAACGAGCACCTGCAAACGGTGGCGCGCTGTGTCCAGATGATGCTACGCATCAGTGACTACAGACACGCATTCGTCAAGGCGGATGGAATCAATGCGTGAGTCAAGTGTGGATTGGTGCAAAGTCGCGCCCTTGTCGTTTATCTTCTGCATGCTACTCATATATCCCTGCGTAGAGTAGTCTGGGTTGATGCAGTATGAGGCCTCTCTACTTGGATCAGTGACGAGAATCTGTCTGTGCTTGTGTGGGATAATGCTTGCTAGTTGTGTGTGTGTGTGTGCCGTGTTCTGTGTGCCTCTAGCATCACGCCGTGTGTGCTGTGAGCCTCTAGCATCACGTCGTATGTGTGCTATGTGCGCAGCTCGGCTAGCGTCTAACAAATTGTGTGCAGTGTGCCGCTAGTATCATGCAGACTGTGCTGTGAGCCTTTAGCTTTATGCAGACCTCTGTGTGCCTCTATTATCATGCAGTGTTTTGTTTGCCTATAGTATCATGCTGTGGGTTCTGTGTGCCTCTAGCATCATGCAGAGTCTGCCGGGCAAGGTCGGCTTTCAGATCCAGTACCAGATGACCTTCTGCCTGTGGATGCTGACCTTTGACCCCGCCCTCGCCGACAAACTCAGCAAGTAGGCTGTGTGTTACTAGCACTTGCTGGAACAATTGTTCTATTTGTTAGATCATCAAAGAACAAACTGGTTCGTTCAACCAATCTGATCACATTAATTTGATTCCTATTCAGCTTTTAATATTGTATGTTTATGTTGTTGTATTCATAAAATGTTAAAATATTTGGAGTATATTTATATTTTGTTTAAATTCATTTAAAGAAGCTATTGGCTATTGATGTGCTGGCAGGTGCAACATAGTGCCGACACTGTCTGACATTCTGAGCGAGTCTGTCAAGGAGAAAGTGACGCGAATCATTCTCGCCACCTACAGGGTCAGTGAAACAGACTGCCTCTTTTATCTACACCAACCTCCCTCAACAAATGGAATGTAGCACCCTTCTCACGCCCACTTATCAGCTTTCAGTGTTCAAAGGTTTGCAGCTCTATGGAACTGAAACAGACTTTACTCTGGTGCTGATGCTGTGTGTAGAACATGCTCGAGAAGTGAAACAGACTAGTCCGATGCTGACTATGTAGAACATGCTGGTGAAGTGAAACGGTGAAGTGAGGCAGGCTATAATTTGTCGCTGTGTGTAGAACATGTTGGAGAAGTGAAGCAGACTATAATCTGTCGTTGTGTGTGGAACGTGTTGGTGAAGTGAAGCAGACTATAATCTGTCGTTGTGTGTAGAACATGCTGGAGAAGTGAAGCAGACGATAATCTGTCGCTGTGTGTAGAACATGTTGGAGAAGTGAGGCAGGCTATAATTTGTCGCTGTGTGTAGAACATGTTGGAGAAGTGAAGCAGACTATAATCTGTCGTCGCGTGTAGAACATGTTGGAGAAACCGAGTGAGGCGGAGCTGAAGAAGGACAATGCGCTGGCCATGGTGCAATGTAAGGTACTCAAACAGCTCCAGCTGCTCGAGGCGCGCAAGTCCGATGACCCAGACATCACCGAGGACGTTCTCTTCCTTAGCGAGACTCTGCAGGCGTCAGTGCAGGATCTCAGGTACTGGGGGAGTGTGGGGGGGGTGTAGGGGGGGGGTCTACGGGGTGTGGGTAGGGTAGATAGGTAGGAAGGCGCGCGAGTCTGATGACCCAGACATCACAGAGGATGTTCTCTTCCTTAGTGAGACTCTGCAGACTGCACGCGTTAGTGCAGGACCTCTGTTACTGGGAGGGGAGGTGTGGAGGGGCTCAGGATGAATATAGGAAGCCAGAGGGGCTCAGGAGAGGGGTCAGCGGGCGAGTGTTTGATGAAGGAACAACATACTATAATTATTCATAAAATGCAGAAGTCAAAAGTGTTAGTGAAATATATAAATACAAATGCAATACAAATTAAAGTAAGAGGTCGATGCAAGATTTTGTTGTCAAAGACATTTTTTGAAAGATTTCTGCTTGAAAGTAAAACTGAAAGGGGCCTTGATCTAAGGGCCTTGATCTAGTGGTGTGTGCTTAGAGATGATTGACCTAGTTGTTGGCTTAGAGATGATTGACGTAGTTAGCTGGCTGCTGATTGGTGCAGCTTGCTTGCCGTGATTGACCTAGTTATCTGGCTGCTGATTGGTGCAGCTTGCTTGACGTGATTGATCTAGTTATCTGGCTGCTGGCTGGTGCAGCTCGTTTGACGTTGATTGACCCAGTTGTCTGGCTGATGATTGGTGCAGCTCGTTTGATGAGTACTCGTCGGAGGTCAGGTCAGGTCGGCTGGAGTGGAGCCCGGTGCACAAGTCAGAGAAGTTCTGGAGAGAGAACGCAGCGCGACTGTGCGAGAAGAACTTTGAACTGCTCAAGTACGTCTCCTTGGCTGAACTTTGCCCCGACCTCTGATTGATTGAACTGTGAACTGATATTTTATTGACTGAACTTTAAACTGCTGGAGTATGTTTGATTGGCTGAACTTTGACCTGGTTTCTGATTGGTTGAATTTTGAACTGATGGCTGATATGACATCCTACTGATTTGCTGCAGAAGCTGCTAGATGCCACACCTAGAGCTGCTGTTAGATGCAGCCCTGAAACATCTTATATTCTATTTTATCCAGGCTGTGAAAACTGACCGGTTTTTGATATTAACAGTCTTTGATATTGTAGTTCAAGTGCCTCGCTCTGTTTGTATAGACAGTATTGTGCGGGGCTGAGAATGGTTTTGGCCCTAGTGCCAACTATTAGTATGTATTATATGCGCTACATGTATGCAGCCCTGCTGTGCCCAGGATCCTCATCAAGCTGCTGGAGACGTCCAAGGACGCGCTCGTTCAGTCGGTCGCTGTCCATGACCTCGGCGAGTACGTCAGACACTACCCGCGCGGTAAAACGTACGTACACCCCCGCACCCCCACCCTGCGGCGGCGGCCATCTTGAATCAACTGAAAAGCGCAGGGGGCGCGTTCACTAGAGATGTTAAACATCTGCAAGCACTCTCATCCTGCTTGTTATATTCTATATTCTATCATCTATCAAAGCATGCTGACTTGTTGAGTTGATACTGACTGTTACTAAGTACGACAACGTCACTATTTGGTACATTCTGTCTGTAGCTTTCGGATTTCATTAGCAGATAGTGGAGACTGGAGATAATGGTTAAATGTTTGTGTGCTGCAGAGTGATAGAGACCCTGGGGGGCAAGGCCCTCATTATGCGCAACTACCCCCCCCTCCAGCAATAAATGTTTCTATGCTGCAGGGTGATAGAGACCCTGGGGGGCAAGGCCTTGATTATGGCGCTCCTGTCCCATGAGGACCCCAGTGTTCGCTACGAGTCTCTGCTCGCCGTCCAGAAGCTGATGGTCCACAACTGGTGGGTACCTAACCCTTGCGCTAAACCCTAAACTTGCCAAACCCTTCCCTTAACCCTAAACTGATGGTCCATAACTGGTGGATACCTAACTCTTGCCCTAATCCTAACTCCCATCCCACTGTACAACTAAAGCTGTATCCTAAACCTAATATAACCTAGCCCTCACCCCACTCAAGCCCTCACCCCACTCTAACCCTAGTCTCCATCCTAACTCTGCTCTGATCCTCTTTTGAGCCTGTCCCTCCCTCGCAGCACCAGCTGTTTTTTTTGACAATATTTAGCATGACACAGTGGTTAAGCCCTGAATTCAGTTTGATCCTTGTTTGACCCCTGCTTGACCCCTGTTTGACCCCTGTTTGACCCTGTTGTGTACAGGGAGTACCTGGGCAAGCAGCTCGACGCACCTAACGCCGCCGGCAAGGAAGAGGGCGGGACCAAGGCTGTCAAGGCATGAATATGCAGCAGCCTCATGAAAATTCAGCAGCCGCATGGATTTTCAGTATTGAGCATGATTATTGGACAGCTGTTGAGAAAGCGCTGGTCGTTGTGTTGAACTGATGTCATTACTTCATCTGCGCTCGAGGCTGGCAATGATATATTGATTGTACTGTTATATATAAGTATAGGCGATCCATCTCCTGCATTCTCCTTGAGGGATGAAAATTTACTAGAGCGATGCGCTGATTTAATCTAGGTTGAAATAGTTATAGAACTATTCATGATTGGCTAGACACGTAGCAACCTTGAGAATGTGCAATGATACAAGTTAGTGCTGTGAGCGTTTAACTGCAGGCTGTGTCACACAAATGCTGTTGCGCTTTTGAAGTTCTAGCCATGACTTTAGAGCTCAGCAAATGAACGCATAGTTTCAACAGTAATTAGTCTTCAGTACATTGGGTCCCTTTGAATATATTCATGACATTGTCTTCGTTCATTATTCAATATTCATGGTATAATATATCTGTATAATATATCTGTGAGTGTACTTGGACTTTATGCGGCTTACATTCCCCACGTGACATTCTCTGGCGGCTGTTGGCGCTCGTCCAGTTATTACATAAGCACTGGGGGGAGGGGGGGAAGGGCGGAAGAGGTCAGAGCATGCGCTTGCATATTGGGGTGTACGTATTTTTGGAGGGAGAGGTTCCTCAGACAGTATGGTTGCTGAAAGCGGAGATTGGGGCGTAGGATTCTGTCGGTGTTTGCATACGTAACAAATATACGAGCCATTGCCTGTTGTGTACAGGCATCTGAGTGTGTAGCGTTTTGTTCATTTCTCTCGTTTGAATCTGATGTTGAAAGCAGACGAGCGTTGTTGTGGACGGCAGAGATACGATGGATGGCGGTCGCATGCTTGCAGTGTAAGGCAGAGATACGATGGATGGAGATCGCATGCTTGCAGTGTAAGGCAGAGATACGATGGATGGCGGTCGCATGCTTGCAGTGTAAGGCAGAGATACGATGGATGGTGGTCGCATGCTTGCAGTGTAAGGCAGAGATGAGTACAAAGATCTGGGAGTGATGGAGTAGGCCTACACCAGCAAGGATGCAGGTTCTGCTGCGATGCAGACTGAACTGAGTGAAGAGGAAGAGCCTGCTGAACATTTAACCTGTCAGTTGTACAATCTACATGTGTAGTTGTTGATGTTAGAGATGATACCGTGCATTTGTATAAGTTGTTGTTAGTGTACATGCGAGTGGAAGAAATAGACAATGATTCGTTGTTGACTTCAGTTCGTGACCGTTGTTACACACGAGCCTATGCAGGCCTATCTGCATTTACAGTATTATGTAGACAATAATGTCAGGGGGCGGTTCTTCTAGCTGGATGGGGGGA
>JAQIWG010010246.1:0-10119 GCA_034695025.1 Chamaedrilus cognettii
GGCACAATTTACCGGCGTAGTTGTACGTTACTCAAAAAATAACAAACAAATATAACCGAGAAAAAGAAGCATGGCATGCCACAGAAGCAAACTAGAAAATTTCATAATTACACGTCAAATTATTGTTATTATTATCATTATATTACTACCCCTGCTCTACTCATATTTATGACTTTCAATTTGTTAATTTTCTACGGTCTAAAAAATAAATATATATATATATATATACATATATATAGTCAGGGCTAAGTTTATTCTGATAAAACATGTACGGTGTTACACCTGTTCCTTCTACAGCAGGCGTAGTGCAATTGCTTATAAGCCTTAAATAGCATGTAGGCCTACGCCATCATAGTCGATTTTCATGCGCAATGCTACTCCATTGCCCTGTCCATTTCAAAGCAAGCGTACAATTTGCGTCTAGCATTAATTTCTGCAAATTACGTTACTAAACTTCAGCCTGTATTATAAATTGAAAATAAAATGATTTTCATCCGTTTTTTGTCAAGCGCCAACCCGCTTTACAGTTCCGCGCCAGCAAGTCAATCAACTCGCACACCCATTCTGTTGTTTGTATTTTTGGTTAAAGCTATCTTATGCATAACTTATCCCTAAATCTTAAATATTCTAACAGTGGAATAGAACGCGGGGTCTCTGGAATCTGTGCGCGGCCGCGCACAAGTGCAGCCGCTGACGCATTGCCTATATCCGAGAAAAACAAAACATCCGATGAAAGCGGACCGTGGGCTGAGGAGAGCCGTCGAAAACGCCGTCGTCAACTGACGTCGCCGTCGCACGGGTCGCGGAAGACAACAAGTCGTTTTGCGCGTGCATCATTGCGGAAGACAAGAACAAACTGTTCAACCGCGACAACTGGCCGGTGGGCGTGACGCTGCGCGAGTGGCGTCACAAGCCCAAGGTTGATGGGGGAAGGGTGGGGGAGAACTGGAAAGGGCGCGGAGGTAGAAGGGGGAGTCGGGAGGAGCGTGGTGGGGTTGGGGGCATTTGGAAGAACCGGGAGAATCGCGGGAAGTGCGTAATGTGGGTGGAGACATTGAGGAAAACAAGGGAGGGTCTGGTCGTGGTGAGGGCAACAGCTCTCAGTCTCATTCCTCTCACAGCGGTGATGGAGTGAGAAATAGTTCAGCGGCAGTGCCGCTCTCTACCGCGGTAACCGCCGAAGCTAGTGGTAATAATTCTGGCTCCGACATGTTATTTGCTCCTGAGAATCTGGGGGATGCCAACATGGCTACCGATAACCTGGCAACAGATTGCAACTAACAACGACATTAGTCATGGCTGTTCTAATAAATCCACTCCCTGCTGCAAGTGTAACCTGCTCGTTGAGTTTCTTAAGAGTTGCATCATTAAACGTGCATGGCTTTCAGCAAGGCAAAACAGTTCTGGGATAATTTTGCAGTAGAGCTGGATTGGACAGGGATTTGGTATTTTTGCAAGGACTTTGGTTAAGTGGGAAGACATTTTCTAAAATTGAAAATTTTTCTCCTCATTCTTGCAATGGACAAAGCTCTCGGTAATGCTGTGCTAAGGGGCAGGTCATGGGGCGGCGTTTGTATACTGCTGGAAAAAATAATTCAAAATTGGTTAAGTACAGCAAATGCAGCAAAAGATACCCCATGATCGTAATTCAAAATTATTTATTTGTGAGCGTATACTATCCTACAATTAAAGACGATGCTGGTCTATGTATTGCAGTCAATGTGGGCCGACATTGAGGAAGTTTATACTTTATTCCCTGGCGTACAGATTGTCTGTGGCGGAGACTTTAACATATTCTGGATAAATTGTCCGGTCACTCTGCAGTTTTCTCAAAATTTATGATTGATTTTGATCTGATATCAAGTCGTGGCATTATACCTGGTAATATGTCCTACACTTACTGTCATGAATCCAAGCAGCATTTTAGCTACATTGATTATTTTTTACTTTCTAGAGGTTTAGTCACAAAACAATTATATTTCAAAATTTTAAGAGTTGCCAGAAAATTTATCGGATCATATAATAATTTTGATGTGTCTAAGCTGCAAAAAATAGTAGAAACCGGATTCTTCAGTTAACAAAATTAATAGTCATTCTTCACCGCTGCAAAGGAATTTACGTTGGGATCGTGCAGAACTAAACAAATATTATGATTTAACTGGGATACTACTTTAACCTATATATGACCAGCTACATGTATGCCTTGTTCATGACCGCGGCTTGCACGACTTGGACTTCAGTAGGTCTGATCGCTCTTGCCATTCCTATTGTGACAATGATAATTGGGCTGGTGTGGCAACTGATGGCAGTCAGTGTAGGCCTGCTGATCCAGGCTAGCACGTGAACGGTATCAGATTTAACATCGAGTCTATTCATAGTAACATTGTTGAGTCGTTAAAACGTGCAGCTAACTGCACAATTCCCCTTGAACACTGCAATTTTCCTAAATTCTGGTGGTCGCAAGAGCTGGACGAATTAAAGCTTCGCTCTCTTGAGACACACCGTGAGTGGATGAATGCCGGACAGCCTAGGCAAGGTCCAATATTTGTTGACAAATGTAAAGCTAAAGCTGCCTGTAAGAACTGCCTTCGGTTAAATCAGGCAAATGAACAGCATATTGTCAGTAATAACTTACATGAAGCCTCATTAGGCAACTCACAGGAAAAATTTAGGAAAGTGTGGAATAATAAAATTTGGATCCCAAAAAAAATTGCTAAAAGTTATTGATGGCTTAAATAAAGATCAGGATATTGCAGATCGCTTTGCTGAGCACTTTGCAAAATCCTGTTCACCAAATTCAGTAGAAATAAATAATAACATGTGCGAATCATTTTATTCGCGTTGGCGCAATTATGTAGGTGATTGTTATTTGACGCTGAATAGAGATGAGGATCTCATTGACGTACAACTGTTAGATAGTATTGTGGCTATTTTGAAAAGGGGCAAAGGTGCAGGACTTGACTCTCTTCTTGCTGAACATACATAAATTGTAGGTGGATGCTGGTAAACCTAGAAGTGGGAATATTTTTCTCAGAAGAACTCAAGACAAGTTTGCCTATAGGGCACTTATTAAAGAGAGAAAATTTAATTCAAGGGCCTCTGTGTCTAATGAACTACATGAACTTTTAATGAGTAAAAACTCAAATGCTTTTTGGAATACTTGGAAGCACAAAGTCTGCTCGACTAGAAAGTGCTTCCGTGCATTGATGGCTGCTATGATGATTCACAAGTTTGCGAAAAATTTAAGAATTTTTTTGCTTCGGTCTGTAAGGTCAATTCCAAAGAAAACGATTTGAAAATGAAAGAAGCTTTTGGGGTTAAGTTGGCCTTCTTCTCCCAAAGACAGTATATAAGAGACATTTATTTTGAGAGCTTCAACTCTGAATTAATTAGTATCTGTATTGCGAAGCTTAAAGTTGGAAAAGCTGCGGGATTAAATAACTTGTAGGCAGATCACTTAATTTATGCTCATCAACGCGTACATATGATACTGGCCAGCTTATTTTTATCTCATGTTGCAATGTGAATATGTTCCAAGAGATGTCGGTCGTGGTCTTCTTATTCCGAATCCAAAGGAATCCGGTAAGAAGGGCATTATGAGCGTAGATCAATTCCGAGGAATAACGATTAGTCCTGTGATTTCTAAGATTTTTGAACATTGTGTGATGATGCTGTATAATAGGTTTTTTGAAACGTCTGAGAGACAATTTGGATACAAGAGGAAGGTTGATTGCACTAGCGCCATCTTTACGGTTCGTAATGTTATGGGCTGTTTTGTTAAAAATAACTCTACAGTCAATGTGTGCTGCTTAGACATTTCCAAGGCTTCTAATCGAATTAATCACCATGCTGTGTTTGTCAAGATTTTGAAAAAGGGGTTTCCTCTTAAATTAGTGCTCCTACTAAAAGATTGGTACACGCACTCTTTCTGTTGTGTGAAATGGGGACGCGCTGTCTCAGACGCTTTCCCCATGTCGGCTGGGGTGAGACAGGGTGGTGTCCTCTCTGCCCCACTCTCTGACACTTATGTTGACAATATCATAAAGAGACTTGATAACTCTGGTTGTACTATGGCAGGTTTGAACGTAGGTTCTTTCCCGTACGCTGACGATGTAATTTTACTAAGCCCTTCCGTTAAGGAACTACAGAGTATGAGTGATATATGCAGTGATGAGCTTGACTCTATTGATTTAAAACTGAATATTTCAAAATCTTCCTGTATAAAAATTGGTAAGCGGTGGCATAGTGAATGCAAAGAAATTAACGTCCAAGGTGCTTCGATTCCTTGGACTTCAGAAATTATTTATCTGGGTATTACTGTTGTTGCCGGGATTAAATTTAAGTGCTGCCACGTTAGATTAAAATCGAAATTCTACTCAGGTTTCAACGCTATCTACGGAAAGCTTGAAAAACTTGGTGACCCCATTGTTACGTTCAATCTGATTTTTAACGTCGCCCTTCCCTGCCTCCTTTATGCCCAGGAAGCCTTGACACCGCTTTCAAAGTCTGATGCAAAGTCCATTGATCATCCTTGGAGCAGAGTTTTCATGAAAATTTTTAACACGTTTGATATCAAAATTGTTACTCAGTGTAAATTTTACACTGGTTATTTGCCAGTGGAGCACGTTTTTGCACTACCCAAAATACATTTTTTGGACTCGCTGAAATTAAGCCCTTGTTACATATTGAGAGCTCTATATGATTTATCAGGCCATGGTGAACTGTCACGACTAGCTGCTTCTTACAACGTATTAACGCAGTCGTTAGTGCTCGACTTGTCAGGTGTCATTAATGACTATTTCGCTAATTGTGTGACCGCTATCACCTGATGATGTGAATTTCACTATAACTTAGCTCGCACTTCAACTGTATGTTTATTTAAGTTTCTATTTCTTTATTGTGTTCTGCCTTGATGGTGAATAAATGATTTATATATAAAGTCTAGCCATCCGATATTGTTGGCTATTCTCTCGAAACTTAATAATTTAATGCCAAGACCGGAATTTGAACCTGGTGCGTTTAGGCTCGAACTAACTATCGCTCTACCAAAGTATGACTCTATGTGTCAGCTCGTTACAACCTGAAACTTTCGTGGCATCACATTTAGTCCGATAATGTCAAAAATGCTTGAGCATTGCCCTATTGAGTGTCTCACGTCATATTTAACTACTTTAGACATGCAATTTGGATTTAAAAAAAGGCTTGGTTGCAGCCATGCTATATATGCTGTTCGTTCCACAATCGAAAATGTTGTGACAAATAGATCAACTGTCAATTTATGCGCTTTATACTTGGCCTCCGCCTCTGATAAGGTCAATCATTTTGCATTGTTTTCTAAGATTATGAATAGATTCAGATCTCGAATATTTATTTCGCTGTTAATGTACTGGTACCGCAAAGTTTATACAGTTGTACGATGAAATTCGTGTTTTTCTCAAACAGTTATATTAACCGCAGGTGTGCGTCAAGGTGGTGTTTTGTCCCCGCTTTTGTTCGCGGTCTTGGTTAACCATATTCTTGTGAAACTTAAAAAAGCACTTTAGGATGCCATCTAAAGGGTATTTTCCTAATGCCTTCATGTTTGCAGATGATTTGCTAATTCTTGCAATATCTTTTTGTGAATTGCAACAAATGGTGGACTTGTGTCAGAGAATTTAAGTCAATGAACATGGCTACAAATGTAAAAAAATCTGTCTGCATTCTCCTAGGTCAGCGTCACAAAGCTGAGGTTGCTGGCATTGTTATAGGCAATGAACTCATGGTTTGGAAATCGGAACTAAAGTATTCGGGTGTTTCATTTGTCTCTGCAAAAACGTTAAAATGTAACCTAAAAATGTAACTCAAAAATATTTTAGAGCACTGAATGGCATTTTTGCTAAAATTGGCACTCACGTCTCTCTATGATTATCTTTAGCTTATTGATTCATTTTGCCTTCCACTCTTGTCATATGGAACTGTTGCTTTTGATACGAAGAGGTCAGATTACAATTATCTTCACTCTGCGTATAATGATGCGTTCGCTCAAATATTTTCAACCTTTGATACGGCTTTAATTAGTTACTGCCAGTGCTCTTGTGTAAAATTGCCTTTTCATAATCAAATTGATCTGAAACGTTAAAAATTTCTTAGCGGTCTAAATATGCTAAAGAATGATGCATTGCTTCCTCTCTACAGGAGTAGTAGTGATCAAGAACTTACCAACTTGCTAAGCAAGTATAATCAAAATCGGAAAGAACATTTCATTATTAGGAAAACAAAATATGGAATAGTTTTGAGACAGCGGTGTTGGTATGATGTACCTGAGTAAAAAAATTGTTTTGCACATTTTTTGTTGCTAGCTAAGTATATTACAACCTTTAAGTATATAGCAGGCCTAACTATATTGTAATACATGTAGTTTATGGCTCTTTGATCTTGTTATGGGACAATGTTTGATGGGACTGTAGGCAGTCGGCTGGGATAGGATTGGTCAAAAGCTCTATCCAATCATAAACGTACCAATGCTGTGTGTGGATATAGCTAGGCAGTCACGAACAGTACAAATAGACATGCACAGCATTGAACGAGAGTGAGAGTGAGATTCTAGAGTCTGGAACTCGGGGTCGAAATTATATTTGATACTCTAAATTGAAACAGAATTAAGAACTGTTTTGTGCTGGCGTTTTTTCCGAATAACTACACCTAGAACAGATCCTTTCTCCTTGTCCCTTCTCTCAACCAGCTGCGTCTCCTTACAAGATCCCGTCCTGACTTCTCGCATAGCCACAGCATTCAGTTTCCATCCCAGCAATCGAGTTACAATAAAAAGGAGACTCTCGAAGAGCAGTCCATATGCTAATCGTTACATGGTGCGTTCCACAAGGTGACACATCAAGGCCAGCTGTTTCAAGGAGAAGGGACAAGAAATCGACAATAACGACGATCAGCAGCAACGACAACAAAAACGACCTACAGCAGCAGCGATCCAAACGCCTAGAATCGGCCCAATCCCCATGACCTTCTTCGACGCAGCGTTCGCTCAGCATCCTACACCGGGTCCCCTATACGCTCAATTTCTGCAGCGACAACTTTCACGCTCAACATCTCCCCAATCTCTGGTCGCTTCAGGGGCAGCCACTTCCGCCAGGGCCGAGCAACCGACACCGTGAACGGTATCGTTCTACTTCAACGGGGCTCCTCGTCACCGCAAGCCCAGCATTGCGACAAAGCGTCACCGCCACCGACGACGACGACTGAACGCCGCTTCTTAATCGGGCTGCCAGCAGGCGGAACGGCGCTCTATGGACGAGCGGTAGCAAGAGGACAGCAGACATCAGCAGCAGCAGGCGGGCAACCATCAACGAGAGCAACCGTCATCAGCTCCAGCGCGAGACTACAGCAGCGGACGAAGGACCATCGGCAACAACGCGAGAAGGCATCAACAAAATCACCAGCAGCAGCTACAGCAGCAAGGGGGCATCCGCGCCCTCTGTGGTCATCCAACGATCGCGGCAGCTGCTCCACTTGACTGAAACTGAGGGCGCCAGTGGCTGTGGGGGGTGACATGGGGGCCTACTGGTCGAAAAATGCAAGCGGCGGGGCCGCCTGACCGCCGTGTGACGTCACGTCAACAGGGGTGCCGTCGGGGGGCCAAAAAAAACTAAGATGCGGGCATTCGGGCCTCCAGGGGGACAATGTACGTTGAAGGTCTGGGGGATAAAAAACTACACGCGGCAGGGCCGCGCAGTTGGGGGTCATCATGGGAGGCAAATGGGGATGGACGATTTTATTAAGTACAACAGTAAAGGCCGGTTATTTCTACAACAGTAAAGGTCGGTTATTTCTACAACAGTAAAGGTCGGTACAAAATTTTGTGGGGGACTTAGGGGACAACCTAAAACAGGAGAACCACTAGAACGGAGCGGCGACGTCTACCTCAGCATCTTCAACATTTTAATGATAGCTACAAAAAAACATTAAGACTTGAATTACTATGTATAAATTGACATTTGTGCATGTTTGTTTCTAAAGGAATAAATTTAATACTTGGCAACAAGTAAAAAGTAGTGAAGCTATAAAACAAGATTGGTTAGTAGTCAGAATGCATGTCATTATAGTAATAGGGTTAGTGAAACAAATTGGAAGAAGGTTTATCGAAACAAGTTATTGTTTAATTGTGTTACAGTATAATAAGCAGCCAATATATTTTGTGTCCAATAGGCGCTATGAGAGTTTGATTCATTTATCATTTGTGTGTAAAACATTGCAACTTCAACAATGCAACGTCATAGACGCCTTAAGACCCAATTGAGAATTGAGGGGGGACTGATTCTTTCGATTTTTATATAGACACCGTTCATATCGACCATTTTCATTGATTTTTTTCAATGGTAGGCTACATCACAGCCACGTTATCATCATGTTCTGGATTCATTATTGAAGCCATTCATGCAGTCACAGTACAGAGTCCGAGTATTCATTCAAAAAGCAAAACAAATGAGCATACAGTAGGCCTGCTAGCCTATGCTAGTCTTTCGATCATGCTGACTTGACGAGGGGCGAAGGGTAGCAACGACTTTTGAAAGTGAACGCCAAAGTCTGTCGATGTGAAGAGAGCGTGATCCGATGCATGGATTTATTCGACTGATAATATCTACTGTTGCGCAAAAAAGACTATAGACCTCTATAAAGGGCTATTGCCGAAAGCAAACGAAAATTCTGACTGGGTCTAGCCTGTATAATCCTAACGGCATAAGACAGCAGTTTTTATATCTGTCAATATATAAGTTCCCTATGCTGCGATATCTTTTCTAATAAATCTATATAGACTCATAGCCTGCACACGTTGATGTGCATGCTCAGTATAGGCCTATTGCTACTATTCCCCAATGTCGGCTACATCTAGTCTACATGCTTTAATACTAGCAGCGCATGTATCCACAGCTAGGACGCTGTGCGCGCTGATTCGCGGCCCGTGTAACACATCAATTAGCGCCGCGGTAATATATATGTAGGCCTAGATAGCAGCAGAACCGTGCTATTGCACGAGTCAGCGCTGGGCTCGAATAAGCGTGTTTATAGCAGTTGCGGCCTACAGCAAGTTTCGTTTTTCAATTGCTCCATTCAATTCCTATGCTGCGCATGTAGAAGAGGCCTCGCCCGAGTCGTGGAATAAGTTACGAGTGCAGTGTTTAGGGAACGCGTGAGCGCAGAAATTGTCCCGCATGTGACGGTGGGATTGCATCATGGGGACGACTGTAAGTCTACAAGTCACCGAAAAAAATGTGTTACCATTAAGCCTCTACTGCATTTGAGTTGTGGCACTTTAGACTTACATTTAGAGAGGTTTCGATGTGTTGGATATAGAACGTTATAAAAATAGGCCTATATATCAGATCATCTGAATCATTTCATTATTAATTTTAATTATTTGTCTGAATTTTATAAATTCGTACTAAAGTTGTAAGGGACCATGTTCCATGTTTCCTGCTCTGTTATAACTGACACTGCACGTACTAAATCTACTGAGTTATCGTCTAGAATTTTGATGCCCCCAAGTTAAATTTGATTGCGCCATGCGAAGCCGCCGCAACGAGACATAGCAGAAGCTAAAGGCTGTGGAGTGCGCCTGGCAGCTACTGCTGCACGCTCGTAGCCTATAGAACCATGAGATTGCAGCGAGAACCGATTGCAGTAGATAGCATAATACCCGCTTGGAACAATTTTGCAGGGTGTATCAAAAAGAAACAAGACTCCTACATATCGTTATCACGTGTTATGATATATATAAAATGTTAGGATTAAAATGCGTTTCATGATGCGGTTCATACATATATAGCTACATTTGTTGATCGGTTTTTGATTGAGCTATAACAGTATTGATAGGCTTAGTATGCCGTTCCATCTGTGGTTTATGTACTTCTGTAGGTTCCGTAATGACTAAAATTTATCAGGGTACGGAATACAATTATTCTTTCGGTTAAAGTTATTTAGAAGTGATAGAAATTATAGAAGTTGATCCGTTTGATGTTACAGTCATAAGTTATTAATGCATTATTATTGATAGTCTGCATGCCTACAATTTATTAATAGCCTACATGTATATCTGTACTCAGTATTTGCTGTTGGAGACGAGAGCCA
>JAQIWG010010247.1:0-10119 GCA_034695025.1 Chamaedrilus cognettii
AAGTGACTCATTAAATTAAGAGAATATGTCTTCAAAAAGCAAACACGCCCTAAACTAGTTCGCAAGTATCTCTTAGAGATATCTCTCATAGTTCGCAGACCTATATGTACAATGTACATGTATCAGAAATATTGAAATTAAGCTTCGAATTCAATTCGCCTTAGTTCATTTATTATTAATTTCAGCAAGCCAAATTGAGCAAGCCATTCCTTGTTCCCCGGCTTGCAGGGGTATCTTTTTATTAGTTACGTTTGTAACAGAATAGGCTGCATCATACGAGCAATTCAATTTAGTCGTAAGCGTAAGTGTAAGTGTAAGTGGAGAAGAATTATTCGACTTGATGGCATTGTCTTCGCAGCCTACACATCTAATGCATGCAGTGTATAATTTGGCATAGTGCATACCGACGTGTTTATTTCGAATTTTTGCACAGCACTAATGGTCTACATAATGATCCACATCACAGTTTCTGGCATAAAAAATCCGATTCGATGGGGGGGGGGGGGCGGGGCGCTGCCAGACATTTTGAGTGCCTTTCATTGTGTCTATTGAGTCCATTTTTAGAGGTGTATTTTTGTAATTTGACAAACTTTCATAGCATTTTCATTCAATGACTATGGTCAAAGAGTGGAGGGAGGGTCTTTTTTTTCTCACATTTTTACTATTTTTTGAGAAGCAAATTTTTTTAAACCAGAGTTGGGGGAGTATGCCTGCCCGTCACCATGGCCCCTTTGAATCAGTTAACGGTTTTATAGATGGCGGCGAAGTTTGGATAGCTAGATGTAGTACACTGGGGGGTCACGTGTGGGGGTAACCTACTTGAACTAAAGCTCTATACTTTACACACGCCTAACTCACTGACTGTGACCTTCGTAGATTAGTACGCTAGGCACACATAAAGTGCAATATGCAAATTAATACTAATAACATTTATAGTTATAATAGTATATCTGTGGACCCGTGAGTTTTGCTATAGCTGTAAGCCCATTGAGCCCAGATAAGATCAAGTTCAATCAGCAATCATTTCGCAGTGCAAAGTATTACAAATGCTATACGCATTCAATACTACATGAATGCGACAGGCATAATCGGTCATTCGGTTTGATTTTTCGATTAATTTGTTTTGTCATATCATTAACTTAAATATAATTTATTCATTTGAAAGCAGATAATGCGGACGACGTCTGAGGATTTACAACGTAATGAAATATAAAAGAATAGCGGTGGGGATCAAATGGTATTGTCTATGCTAACCATTCATGAATCATAGAAACTTGTAGGAAATTTACAGGATATCAGCTGCCAACAACCGAAACTATTTTGTTGATGTAATCAGTTCGATCTTGGATGGACGCAAACTGAGGCACTATGGGAGAGCAGTATATCAGACTTAAAGGCAATCTTGACAGTGTTCAAAATTCAATTCAAATCAACTCAATTCTGTGCTAATTCAATTCTGAGGCAGTTCTTAACAGTCCATACTTTTGCTTAGGTGGGGATCACATCAAATCACGGTGGGGACTCCGTGTACCATGGTGGAGAGTGAGGCACTAGCCCATGGTAAAAAGATGTCATACATTAATGATTCAGAAAGACATCAATACTATCCTCTTTTTATAACTCTGAAGTATTCAATTTAATTTAGCAATAATATAACAATAAATTAAATAAATTAAAAATAAATTCAATATCATACTGATTCAAGTCGTAGATCAATGTAGTAACTATTTAGGCATAGGCCCAAATATAGAAATGCATGCATGTAGTCCCACACTAAAATAGAGTACAGGCTACACAATTCTGTGTAGCCTGAGGCTAAGCGCAACCGTATCAACCGTGTCCAATCGACAAACATTATTGGGCCCCAAACCAGGCAGTCACTATGACTGGCAAATTCACTCACAACTGTGTCAATTCTCCAAGCGGGTCAACTACTTGGGTTATGTAGGTCATGTTTCAGGTCAAATGCAGACAAAGTTTCACAAACAACTCGCCCCCTGGAGGCAAAATCAAGTGAATGTAAATTTCATCCCGCCCCCTCCCCTGATGCGAAACTGTAAACAATGCCCCTCTGGCACGGCTGAAATTTGGATAATATATATATACATAATATAAATATTTAATTTCTCACGTTTGGCAATTTTACAAATTGATATTGTATAATTAAATATCGCGTGGCCACGTAAATAAGGCCGTGATTCATTCAGGTCGAATATGCTGAGGCTATGACGAATAATTGACTACCGCAACCATTTGACTACGGTTAACTTTAATTTCTATTGTTTTCCTATCGATGTTGTTTGGACGGACGAACAGTCTGTCCAACGAGGCGAATAATCGACACATGCTAGTTGTTCAAGAACCACAGGGCCCCAGGTGTTACACCAAATTTCAAGTAGAACCGTGTTTCGGCCAAAAAATTGTGCTTCCTGCGAGCTGCATAATGCTGGAATAACATTAAGCATAGCGTCAACACTGCTTCAGGCCAGTTGCAGACTTGTAGACTGCTCTTGTAGTCCATGACTGCCGTCATAGTGTGTGGTCAGTTTATGTAACGTTTTGAATGAATTTATGACTACTATCTCGTGATGTAACCTTCTGAAATTCTGGTTTATTTACCTCCTTATTTCCCTGAACACTTCTAAATCGACAGAAATAGACGCTACACAGTAAGCCCGCTACATCTGATACGAGCCTAGCCTACTTGGCACAGCGCGTGTACTATACCCGTGGGCGAGCGCTTGGCTATTCCAATCGTAACCAATATTTGAACAGTGAATGTGATCTGATTAACCTACTACGGTCGTCTTTGAGATATACCGCATACCACACGAGCAAATAACGCGCAAGGGAAGTGAGCAACTCTGCATTCATGCTGGGCCGCTTGGTTCTTGCATTCAAACCGACAATAGATTATTAGTAGGCCTGTAGCTGATAAGTTCCAGAAAAAGTTTATAAGATTGACAAAGTTTGCATTGGACAAAATGATGCAACATTTGATGTAACTTCTATAATGACTGCCTCATTATATATATCGTTATTCACACAAAGTGTAGCACAAAATCGTTAAATTCATTAATCATTATCACAGAGCAATTAGACCAGTCCCTCCCTTTATTCCATGGAAGTGCATTGAAGGTCCTTCCGGACGCCAATCAAGTAAATGTAACTGTAGATCAATTTGGCACAGAGTTAGCAGCTAGAGACACTTGTGTGTTTAACAGCCTTGCTGAAGGGCCTGTAACGCATGATTTCATAGTTGCCGGCGCGGGGACTTGAACCCAGGTCTCTAAGACTCGCGTCCGACGCCTTGACCACTACACTACAGCGCCTCTCCGTGCGGCGACTGAAAATAAATGAAAGCAACTGTGCGGTGACTGACCGGTCCATCTGCTTGGTCATGTAGAGCAGAGTCTTCTCGCGGTGTTCGTTCATCTCAGTGTTGAGCAGGGTCTCGCCCGCCTCGACAATGTTGTTGATGTGGATGCCCGTCCGCTGGTTGAACTCGCGCCACACGAGGATAGGCAGGTAGAACAACAGCGCCTGCGTCAACAACCGTACCACTTGCTGCATTTCGCCATAGGTTTTTTTTTACGTTCGTCAGTTTAACACATGAATATGCGAATATTCAAAGTTCAATGTGAAATGAGCTATAGCAGCACTTGTGCAGTTGGTGAATGGACACCGGTGCGTCCAAGAGGGGAAAAAGACTGAACTGACAAAAATTTGCAATTGTGCTAATCAACGTACTGCATTGCCCGCAGTATTGTCATGCAATTTGTTGTGCAAGATCTCTTGCACAATTTTGTGTTACAAAATTACAATAGGTCCATGCCTAGCGACGCAAGATACAGGTTAAATGTAACTTGAGCTTGATACAGAATTCTTATTAATTGAATTCTAAACGTGATTAAATATAACTCGAACTAGATCTAGAATTAAGTTCTCTTAAACACAATTGCGTAAGTTGTAAGTGCAACGCCAAAGTTTACACGTATGCGCATTAGAAATAATTATGAGGACCCGGATGAAATATTATCGAAATGCAGAGTGCCGGCGGTTTTTTCTCTCAACGGTTAATTTCTTGGTTACTTTCTTACAAACTCGTAGCGGGCAACACGTATCCACTTGGTGAGAATCACCCACCTGCATGAGCAGGCTTAATCTCTAAATTAGCGCAAAATTTCTTCAAAATTGTAGGCAGCTCCATGTAATCACGCGATAAGAATATGAATAAACCCACCTGCATTAGTAGTATCATGGGTATCCACTGATAGTACGTCACCATCACCCTCTCCTCGCTCTCCAACGGTACATCCTCTTCAAACTCGAGATGGTACGTGTTCCTGATCCAGCAGTAATCATTAGCGTAGTCCTCCTGGTTCCCCGAGAAGTGCGCCGGGGACCAGCAGCTGATGGGGTCCCCCACGAACTGCTTGGACGTGACGAGGAGCGCGAAGCAGATGAGGAGCCCGGTCGTGAAGCGATAGGCGAGGCGGTCGGAGAAGTCGTCGTCGTTGCGAGACCCGACAGCCCTGTCGAACCCGATGTGATGGAGAATGATGTCCATCCGGGAGGAGGATGGAGGAACGGGGCGGAACTGGAAGGAAGTGGAGATGGAGTAGACCACGGAGTGTAGATTGGGTATCGATGGAAAACGTCGACTGGAATGGAGTCTATGAAAGAAGTATGGATGGAATATGGATTGAGTATGGATGGAAAGCGTTTACTGGATGTGGAAGTGATTCTGTTTTCGATGAACCACTGATCCTGAATATAGACACACAGTTGAACAATGTCAAAGTGCGTCCGAGTTTAATTGATGCCTAAAATTTAGAGTTTAGTTTAGTTACTCCCTCCACGCGAGATTCATTTTTCAAAAATTGCAAAAGCGACGATTTTGCTGGCAACTTCGAAAGTAAACAAACTCTGCTGAAACGAGCGATAGGTCCAATAATTTTTAACTTAAACATCGACTAACTGCGTCCGTTCTTAGTCTACAATTATTGGCTGCAATCGAATGCCGGATCTATAGCGATCATGAATAACTTCATTTCTTACTGTGCATAGTGTGTCACCTTGTGTACTCATTTTTTTACTTAATTTTTTCTTGTTACGGTGATCGCCACCATTGATTTTGTGAAATAAAGTTTACGATAAAACCTCACAAGATTTGCTTTGCTACTGACTACAACATTTCCCATAGTTTAATCTGCGATCTAGCCTGTTCTGCGGTGAGTTTTGATAACTATTGCTCGCAACGCTATAATCCGACTCCAATGACCGTGAGCTAGAAATTAAGACACTCAGTTTCGCTTAACTTCAATGTCTACATGTACAGCCTAGGCCCTGGCCTCAGCACCCGTCAGTCGCGCCTCGGTGTTAATGAACTTATTGGCTTTTGATAAGTTTTTATTGCAGCGTGAGAGAGCACAAGCCAATTATGTACTTCAACTCGTCATTCTCTTGAAACCTTCATACTCGTCCAAAGAACTCGGTTGGTTATTTATCTAACCTGGCTTGGTTAAACTTATTTCTAAGCCGAGGTCAAAGCCAAGCTATACTAACACTACAGGCTGAGCGCTGTCTCTATTTGCTCAAATGTGCATTAAGGTTATTTTTTGACTCGAGTCTTACGATTCGGCTGACTCTTTCCGAAAATAAACTCGCACCGCTCTAAATTAAATTTGATCTAATTTAACATTCTACGACGACCGTTCAATGTTCTACAATACTTACGAGAACACTATCCGCCTCTATAGAGCTCGCTAGTCCACTCGTACTCTTAGTTTAATTTGTCGAACCGCTGTGGTATCGGCGCTTGTCGTGCTTTCTTCGAACTTGTGATGTCGCACCAATCGCAGCGTGTACGCTCGGCTTAGCTATGTCATTTGCTATGCGCGTTCTTGTCGCGTTTTGTATTGCTATTGTTGGTTTATAGGCTGGCATGCAGGCTCTAGCCTTGGCTGCGCTGCTGCTCCGGAAGTACAAAGTGATACCTTTATGTGCGCGCAGTCTTAAAGCCAGCAATATACAGTATTGCTCAAAAGTTTGAGCCCACTGACCAATTTATCAACTTTGTTCGTTTGCTTTTAAGCGCAGTTGTTATTTCATTCGCAGAGACATTCAAAAGTACGTTGTAATTATTTTTTTGCGTAATTGATGCCTGATAAATATAATTGGAATTTAACCTTGAACGGTTTTCTTCGATTTTGTCCGGTGGGCTCAAGCTTTTGAGCAATACTGTAGGCTGCTAGCCTACCGGCTACAGCTGTCAGCCTACCGGCTACAGCTGTCAGCCTGTTGCAGATCGCGACTTGGCTGCGAATATAAAAATAAAGACGCTTGTCGTCTACGATATTAAATAATTAACGGTCACTGTTGACCGAAATGACCACAGCAACGTATTTCGGAAATATTCTTGTGTTTTAAATTAAAAGTTCTTATAACATATTCGCAAAAATCAAAATAATGTTTGTGAAGATGTTTTTGGCTGTGTCCCGATTCGAAAACGAGGGGCATTTTGAAATTGTGCGCGGGTGGGGGGGGGTTGAGTTTCCCCTCTTCAAAGACGTCCGGATTAAACGTTTGTCTGCGTCACAGAGCGTGGGCGCATTATCATAGTAACGATATTACTGGCATCAGGCACAGCTCGCCGATCAACTAGCGGCGAAAGGCACGTCCCAAAATGCGAACTTGTGGGCTATAGATCTATGCATGTGTTGAGCCTTTAGAGTTTATTCTACAAAAAGTTTCATGCAATTGAGTCGAACCGTTTTTCGAGCAAAGTCGCTTTTGCGTATATGTCAATCAAATAATAACAGTTGCTTCGTTTTCTGGAAGCGTGAACTTAAATATTAAGTTAACAAAAGACTCGTGGCTAAATTACGTTGCTATATCGTTCTGAACTCGGGCACCCTGCCTGTAGGTCACCTTTGACGTACAACGTCTTCCTTCAGTCAGTCATAGGCTAAGCGAACACGTTTATTGTCGTAGCGCTACAGGCTTCCCATAGACGCAGCGCCGCGCGGCGGTACTCTGCGACATGCTTTCATGTAGCCTACCTGACCTCTAGCCTGGGTACCCGCAGCGTACTCGGCGCTGCTAGGCTATTATTGCAGTCTATTTTTTTTACGAAATTTATCTTAAACGCAGCCTTACCCTTACCTAAACATGGAATAAATAAAAAGATGTATTCTAAACCATGCCTAAGCATAATAACAATCCTAGTCTATAGCCGTAAAACACAAATGAAGAGCGGGAAAAAGCTTAAAACAGCAACAGCCGCCTGCTGCGCGCTTGTGCAAGTAGTAGCCGAGTCAGCCAACTAATAGCCTGCCTACCTGCAGTGTCGTAGTACCTACGGTGTAGTAGTACCTACGGTGTAGTAGTACCTACAGCGTAGTAGTACCTACGCGTGCTCCCTGGCCTGGCATTATGGGCGTCAATCGGCACAAAACGTTCAGGAGCTCCGGATACACTTTGCAGAGGTGGCACAAATGAAAACGTCAAATATTGGGATAGTTTGCGACGCCTGCATTGTACCGAGTCAAATATTTCAATGGATCGGAACGGTCGTTCAAAATTTTGAGGATCCCATCCTTCAGATCCCACCCCAGCGCAGCCAAGGTTTCTAATTTTACTTGGCCATAAGTGGGGCGTAGTTAGCGGTACTATTATTCCTCAGCCGTGAGCAAACTTTAACAGCAAAAAATAGTAGGATCTCAAGTCTTGTTGGCCTGAGACAAAAATGCCTGACTGCATGTTGCCAAGTTATGCAAAGCCTTGTCCAGGCTACAGAAATATAACTGAAAAGCCTGCCTATATATAATAGATCAGGCTATATCAGACAGCCACCGCATGTAGCCTGCGTGATTATGCACAGTTGCACACAGTCTAGCGCAGTCGACAAACCGTCACACAGGCCTACCCTATCGGGTTCCCCTCGAGTAGTGACGGGATCGTTTTCACTCAAGCGTGTCGGTCACGACTGTGAACGTGTGTGTGTGTGTCTTGATTTTCACTGCCATAATAGCGTTATTAGCAGCTGTGCAGCGCATGGAAAAATACCTGTTAATCATTGCGCAATATATAGACTACAGGAAGCGGGTAGCCTCATAATAATAATACTGTTGAGTAATATTAACTGCAATCCTGGCTGCTACAGAGCCAACGAAACCTTCCTCTTGACAAAGACGGGAAGACTGTATAATTAAAGGGCGCTTCGTTATTCATAGCATGGAAGTTGAAGGCTTAAATCTTCAATCGTCTTCCTGTCTCCCACGCAATAATCTCGCATCTTGTCGGTATGACAGTTCTTCTTACTAAACAAATTGATGACGTCACTGCACGGTTTCATAAGGGTGTAGGCTAGGCCGAATGATTCTCAAGTCACGACCGGGGGGAGGGTGTGTTGAATGATAGGCTTTGCTTTGAACTGACTCATGACTATGGATTTGACAGTAAAAACGATAGCCGAGTATTTAGCCGATTTTATCGGAGATAGCATTAGTTAACTTTTAGCATAGGAAGACGGGCAAGTTCGTCGACATAATACAACTGTTAAGTTGCTAGCCATTCTGAAATGATTCGGCACGACTGTCCCACAGCATTGCGCCGCCTGTGACATACTGTACAATAGGCGACAGCAGTGCCTGTGTCTACAACGCACTATGGTATCATGCAACACTCGGGTTAGCGTGAGAGATAAATCACCGCCGCTGTCCATCCGGACACAAATTAGTGGAGCGTTCATCGATCATCCATCTCAGAGGATCGCCGCTCGTCTATCGCTCATTATGAGCAAGGTTCAGAGGCGGCCATGCACTGAGTCTAGTTCTGGGGCGGCATGAGTGTAGTTCTGAGGCGGCTATGCACTGAGTCGAGTTTTTCTGGGGCGGCCATGCACTGAGTTCAGTTTTTCTGGGGCGGCCACGGATTGGTGGGTGGATCGGAAGTTCGGAACCGTCGGATTCATCCCTCCGGATGCCAAGTGAGCGCTGATGAAGTCAAAAACTGCAGCGATGTTTAGCCCACGGTTCGCGTCCGTACAGTATCAATCAATATTTGTTCAAATTTTCCGGGAAAAACAATCGCAGACGATGATCAGTGTATATAGGCGCAGGTGTACTGTTAAGTATAATTGAATGACGGGGCTTCCTTAGAGCATCATCTGTAGAAAACGGTACCTTCTGTAGTCAAGTAGTAATGCTTGATTGGAGTATTTCTACATACTCCACGTGTATGTCCTGTCTAATTCAACTGTAAGAAAAAGGGGGCAATAGTCCAGACATGTAAGCTGGCTAGCTACGTGTACAGTGGGCCTAGGCTTTCTGCAGCTTAATTTGGCGCAGGATAATGTACGCTTTTAGTCTGCTACACTTCTGCCGCACCTATACAGTTAAAGCAAATAATGTGTTTTTTTCATTTTTCTCTCCATCCACTCTCTCATCCTATGCTGCTAACGATTAGGTCCACAGTATGGATATACACCAACGTCTCTGCATGGCGGAAACAGAATTTTATCATGAGGGGAGCAATTTCTCTCATTCTTTGCTAAATATTACAGTTAAGATTAAAAAACGAGCCTCATAAACATCATTGTGAGAGGTAAGAGTAAGAAACAATAAATTCTAGGGGGAGGGGGGGTTCGCCCCCATCGCGCCTTTTCCCTTGTATCCGCCACTGGCCTTCATAATACGTGTTCAGTATGAGTATTGTTGTCTGTACGTCCGCGTGTTTGTCTCCCTGTCCCGTTTCGTCACCGCCGCAGCAGCAGTCGTGTTAATTCAACGCTTCGATAACATCGCAGAGTCCCAACGGACGAAAATCGATGTGTGCTGTGTACAGAGCGCGTGTCTTTCTATAGCAGTCTACTCCTTCCAAGTGGCGGCGCTATAAAAACAAATGCCGTACTTGAGAGACTATTATTGCAATTGTTAGAGGGTGCACCGCGCCCCATCGATTGACCTTTTTAATAGAAAAAGCCTGATTTAAAAAAAGTAATATTTATGGTCGGGGATAGTGTTGAATTGGGGGGAGGTATACAGCTGTGGCCAAAAGTTTACGGACAAATGCATTTTTTGTATGTTTTTACCAAACCGATGTAAACTGGTGATA
>JAQIWG010010248.1:0-10118 GCA_034695025.1 Chamaedrilus cognettii
CTACCCTCCCCCCCCCCGCCCCCCCCCCCGCCATCTATCTACAGAACAGCCATTGATGGCTTTATCAGTTAAAACAGCATTCTCCCCAGCCCTGCCCCCTTTCCCCCACCCTTTCCCCCCTCTCCCGCTCCCACCTCCGGAGTTCCCCTCGGCTCGGTCCGCCCGCCCGACGACTGCGTCGACGAGATTATTATTGAAAACACAAATCTGACCCGCGAGAATCGCGCCCGCCGCGCTCGCGGCTGCGATTGGACGACCCGGTGGTCTGACCTTCTGACCTCGACTGTGATTGGACGAGCAGCAGCAGCGCGATCTGACCTAGTGACCTCGGCTGTGGCGTGTCGCTTGACCGAGCGATAATGTGCGTTGATGACGATCGACGGACGCGCGTTGTCATGGAAACGATCGTGAGCACTCGAGATGAGTCGACACGAGGGGAGGGGCGGTAAGGGGTAGGAGGGGAGTAGAGGGGGAAGGGGCAGGAAGGAGGAGCGGAAGAGGAGCGGGAAGGAAGGGGGTTAAATTTTAAGTATCTTGTGTAGGAGCGAAGACTATTACAGTCCGGTTCTGTGTAAGAGATCCGCCACAGAATCGCTCCCCCTCTTTAGTTGCATTTTACGATTCGCACGGGGGCTGCTAGTCTATTCTTTGTTCACCGACTTGCTGGAGTAGGGAGGATTGTCATGGCTGACGCCGCAAGCGATACATGTATTTGGGACGTCAGGGTGGATTCGCAGAAGAATTCTACCGGTAGACGGCCTGATCCCGCTTCTGATGACCCAATCTAACTTTACATTTACAGAGCCGACGCCAACAAATCATGGCGTCACGTTGGCGTTTCCAGTTTGCAGTTCCTGCAGCCGCCGCCTCTGCGGAGTGCGCGCGGCATGGCCGTTGTTTGCTCCTGATGACGAAGACGAGTGAGTATTGATCTAGCGCTAATGGCTCGCGGCACGCGTCCGCTGCGTGCATGTTGCATGCTGCAGCGCGGCGTCAACAGCCTCTGCAGTGTCATATCTTGTAACACACACGGACTTGTACACCAACAGACTTGACTGAAATAAACAGAAAAACGCGTACCGAACGCCGGTGAATCCGAATCTGGACTCGAGTTGAATAATTGATTTAAATAATTCAGGTATTTCCTTTGAGCCGTGTCAATGGTGGATTTGATGAGTTTTTTGGATATGATAATGTGGTTTAGTAACGAAGACGAAAATCTTCATTACTTAGGGTTTCTTTCAACCGTGCATATTTTGAATGTGTTAAGCCGGACGGACCACTGCATGTTGTCATGATAACGATTTGCTTAACTGGTTTCATGCACGGCTTGCATGAAACCCAGTTAAGAATATTTAAAATTGTAATTTTCTTAACATGGTTGCATGCAAAGTTGCATGTAAAATTGCATGCAAAATATGCATCGCGGAGAAGAGGCCTTAGGTTACTTACTTTACACAAGTGAAGTCTAAGGAACCGCTCCTCCTTCTTTAGTCGCAATTTACCACTCAACGGAGGGGCTGCTGATCTATTTAGGATTTAGCGCAGTCTGCAGGGTCTCAGACGTCACAATCAAAATGTTGCACGACTAACTTAGAACAAAAGCTGATAGAGGGGGGGGGGGGGGGGGGGGGGCCGGCGGGGGGCGTGTAAAGTTAGACTACATTGTACAAAGGAGATATAATATTCCCGGCTATGGAGCGGATGTGTATGGTTACTCGTTCAGTGTCTGCTATTGATCTGTGCAGCTGCAGCCTTTCGATCTGAGCTGCGCGAAGCCGACATGAGCTGCCGATAGAGGGAGTATAAGCGTAGACCTACTGGCTATAGGAGCAGCGAAAGTGATGGGTCTAATAAGATGAGGATATCCATCGAAGAAAAATGAAATGTGGTTTTTGTTTCTTTTCAACGGTTACGGTCAGGGTTAGGTTCGGGACAAGGTTAGGGTTAGTTGTACTGTTGTAGGCTAATTTTAGGGTTTAGGTTAGCGTTATAATTTGGGGTTAAGGTTGGGGTTGAGTTGTAAAAAATGCATTGCTCTGCATGCGTAACGGTGAGCAGAGAGCTAGAAGGGGGAAGGCAAGCGCACGTTCTCGCAACGTAGTTGGTTCAGTTAGTAACATCAATAGTTATACCGTAGTACATAGCCTCTTATAGCTGCCCGCTGCGCTGAGGCTAGTGCACCTATCACGCTGCAGTTGTACACAAGCGTACATTTCTCTCTCTACTTCACTCTTTGTGTATCGGTAGGTTTGCGCTTTGATCTATCGACATGCCCGTAGATGCTATTTCTATAGTGCTTCGTGTACTAGGCTGCATGCATGTCGCTTCGCTTTGCCTATGCTATACGCTTATATAGCGGCGCGTTTCTTGTGTAAATTGTATATATATATGAATCTTTATTCGCCACGAAGGTAGATATGCAACACAAAATAAATAAATAAATGATACAACGACCAGCATTGAACGCCAACTTGACCGTCGCACACAAACTTGGAGCTATCAGACTATTGGACTAGATTACTCGCATGCGTCAACTTTGGATTCAAAACAGAAACAGCATATATCTGCACGTGCGGCGTGTAACACCGACGCACTGCACACTTACCCTTTGGACCAATGAACTTGTTATTATATGTATTAGCGGGAGAGAGCGTGCATATAGGAGTCTGTATGGACGCTCAAACTGGGGGGGAGCGATGTGAAAATTGAACTGTCAATGATTAAGAAGGAGCATTTGGAAGAAACGGACTCGCCAAAATTTTGCGAGTCCATATGATTAGTTAATATTAGAGCGTATTTAATAAAATATTTCGTATTCCGCGTGAAATCAATTGTCCGTTTCATGTTTAAGGCGAGTGCGAACCAGTTCGAAAGCGAGAAGTTTGAGAACCACTGCGCTATCCAATTTGGGTCTCCGGTAGCAGCTGCGCAAGTGACGAAGCGGCTAAGCGATTCGCTTCTGAGAAAAGCTGCAGCGGCCGCCATAGATCTACTCACGCAAACCGCACTGTAAACAGTCTGGAAACTTGATCGTGAAGCAGGCATTACTGCGGTGTCATAACTAGTACGTCCTAATGGAGGGATGAGAAAGGCCATTGTGAACAGGTCTGGGTGGGAGAAGCGACTGCGGACAGCGATGCCTTTGCACGTTTACTCTGCACCGTGTAAATCTCTGACTTCTGAAGTTTTTAATATATGAAAGTGAAGATGTTGAGGTACACGCGCGCGCGCGTTTTGTGGCCGCATTCCCCGCTTAAGCAGGGGTATTTCATTGGACACCCTCCCTCCACTTTAGCCTATCCGTCGCATCTTTGGGTCATAATCCCCTATCTTTCATATCCGTCTCTGTCAAGCTTTTGCATGTCGTTTCCGATCTCGTTATACGTCTATATTTTTTATATACGTATATATTTTTCCAGCTACCTCATAATCCATACATTTCCGCACCCAATCATCCGGTTCCTTTCTCAAAACATGTCCCAACCATCTCAGTCGGTCTCGTCTTACCACCTCGAGATCTCCCACTGCCTTCAACCCCGTTGTAGCCAGATCGGCACTTGATATACTTCCCTTCTGTTTCTGTCTTCCATCCAAGATGTTGGGGTGTAGTTCATGAAATGTTGTATTTGGTTAGGATGAGGCTGAGGATTATAGCGTATGCTTACGCTGTATATTGCGCTTGGTTGTGTTTTGGTTGCTAACTATTGTACACACTGTGTCCGGACACCGGCCTTAAGCCTGCGGAAGTGCGGGTACGCTGGACCACTCTGTGCGTAGCCGCCAGTGGTGTAGGCCTATCTACGTACACAGGCGTATTTCAAAGTTAAGGATGCATAAAATATGCGTTTCGACTTGATTAACATTCCAAGTTTCACGCTAACAGTGGCATCGAATTCATGCATCACATTAATTACCATTAAAATGAGTCTGGTGTGTGGCCGAAGACTATCTATTCGCTATGTTAGATGATATTATCTGTGGTATGCGACGGGCCTGCGCCTATCTATGCGCTTATCTCAGTGCATGACTTTAGATAGTCTCGATATAGGCCATGCGCCGTTATACAAGTCAGAACTTGCTATCTAAATCGCTTAGCTGTTAACCCTCCTAGCATAGAAAACAGATTAAAATAAACAGATGTCATCACTACCCTCATGTGATGACCAAGAACCATCAGTGGTTCATATATACTTAATTTTTCAGTGCAAACGAATATGGAGACCATTGATGCAATGGCATTTGCAATAGGGCCTACTAGCTACTAACGGCAATAGGCAGGGATTACTTTAGTAGGAGTAGTATACTCCAAATACGACGTTTTTTTGAATCTCTACTCGCGATTTAGGAATGAGTAGGAGTAGCATTACTCGTAAAAATGGACGATGGTGGAGTAGGCGTACTCGATGCCTACTTTTTTTTGAAAGGCATAGGAGTGCACTAGTCCTGCCTTATAAGCAGCAGGCGTAACGTTACTCCTATTTTGTAAGGGCTAAAGTGGCAATAGGTGGTTGTTATTGATGAGAGAAAAAATTAAATATCTGCAGCGATTAGTATCGTGAGTAATTACATCCATTCTACACGTGTTGGTTAATTCTAGGCTCAAGTTGAATAGCTTGTAAGCGAATAATTTAGTTGAGAATTAGCCAAAGTCCTTAAGTAGCAGTATTTCGTTAACACAATGATTGATTTCTTTATTTTAAATTGATTCGAAAATTGATTGCTTAGCAGGGCTCATATCTTTCGATTTTTTCTGCTTCTTTCATGTTTGGTTTAGCCTCAGGGCAAGCTCTTAGAGAGCTAAGCATTCCGCAGAGATTGCATCGCTATAGGTTGATGTAGAAACTGCTCAGTTGATATGGTATGCGGTTGCAATCCTCATCCACTTTTGTTTAACCTAATCAATATCCATCAGTTTGTCTATCAATCTTGCTCAATATTAATTCCTGAGTTTGACGCGTTTCGTTTGTCCCTCTGGCTTTGTGCATTGTGTTCGTTTTATCCCCAATAATAGAAGGCTTAGTGATAAAACACTCTTCTATTATATAGTTAACTCCGGTTTTTGACTGAGCACAAAATATAGACCTAGCGCTTGACGTTTTTGAATGCAATTGAGATATGAGGCCTTGAGACATGAGGCCTTGAGACATGAGGCCTTGAGACATGAGGCCTTGAGACATGATGCCTTGAGACATGAGGCCTTGAGACATGAGGCCTTGAGACATGTCACATGGGGCATATAACCATCAGAAACGATGAAACATCGTTTTTCAAAACTATGGATGCTTAATGTCCTTTATTATGGAGTCTTGTTCTTTCGCTTTCAGTTTTAACAGTGGCGGCGCGAGGTGTAGCGGCGCCCGGGGGCAAGGGGGACGTTTTAGAGCGTCCCTCCCCCCAAAGATCCTCCTCAAAAAATACTCACGAGCGGGGCCGCGGGGGGGAGGGGGGTGCTGAGGGACATGTTGTTCTCCCGTTCAGAATTCGTTTGTTCTTACATACCATTGCAAACGGTGCGATAATGATCACAATCCATAAGTTAGAGCCTCTAATGTAAAAACCAACCACCAGACTCCGATGTCAAAAGCTGTTCTTTTGTGCACATGATACGCACAGAACGCTACTCTAATGGACGATGACAATGGTTGCGAATGTCGCGGCGAAGTCTCGTTTGTTCACTCTGTGTCGTATCAACAGTCAGACGCCATCGTGCGCGCTTCACGCTGAGCGATAATAAGCAAGTTTCACGCTTCGCTCCTAACTGTCCGGAATGTTTGCTCAACGCCGTGATTGGCTGACGCTGTCACACTGCGCGCATCAGGGGTCACGACCCACCCCTCCCCCAGTCACCTCTCAACAGTCGCCTAACGCCCCTTCCCCAGCCACCCACCAACAGTCACCTAACACCCCTCCCCCAGCCACCCCACAACAGTCACCTACCGGCTCTCCCTCCGGGCACTCCCTATAGGCGCCCAGTTCTTCTTATTGTGGGCTCAATTAATGGAGAGGGACGAGGTGTTTGGGGAAATGCAAGCAGCCGTTCCTGTGTAGCACGACAGCTTGATCTGCGTGTCAGTCCGCTCCCTTCATTTAAATTTGACACCCTTAGTTGCCCTACCCTTTTAATCTATTAGCTGGCCGATGAAACTGTAACAGAATTTTGTAGTCTAAAGATAACAATTATAATCTTCATCGTCTTTTCTTCAATCTAACACAACATCCATCATTGTATCAGTTTCTCTCAATATAAATTCATAAGTATGCTGAAAAAAAGAAAAAATTTGCTGCGTGTTGTTTTGACGATTATGCCTCTTAGCTGTTGCTCTACGTTAAGTTGGAGTCAAATTTTCGTTAATCTCTTGGTTAGGCTGCTTTAAAACAAACGCGTGTTTAGCTCAGATCAGAGTTGGCTGAGACGAAGTTGAGTATCATTGAGTTCTAATTTTAGATTGTCACATAACTTTGTTTTAGGTTTCGAAATATGCAAGGATAAGTTTAGCAGGAGTAGCAATTCAAAAACGACGTTTTTTGTTAAACTTCTCGGATTTAGAAATGGGTAGGAGTAGCATTACTCGTAGAAATGGTGGAGTAGGCTAGGCCTATGTTATAGGCGTACTCCTTTTTGAAAGGCATTGGAGTGCACTACTCCTGTTTTATAATCAGCAGGCGTAACGCTACTCCAATTTTGTAAGGGCTAAACTGAGCTCTGCAAATATGCATCCCGTTGCTGGCAGTTCCATTAGCTTGTCCTCCACATGAGCCTTCCACGGTGATTGATGCTCATATATCACATCCTTTCTCTCTCACGCCCCGATTGTCTTCTTTCATCGACTGGTGGCCGTGCTACAATTTGCTACAGTAGCCGCATATGGCCGTGCAGATAGCTGTGAAAGATTACGAGCGACACGTAGCGCTAATGGATCGTTTGCCTGCGTTGCTGCTGTCGACTTCAGAAACTGATTTTAGAGAGATAGCCTAAACATGTTTATCTCAAGCACGGCACGGATTTGCCAAAGTTTCTAATAATAATAGTAATTATAATAGTGGGTTTATAGTCCGTTTCGGCGTCCGGGGACGTCATCGGGGACCTCCCTTCGCCATGGCCACCATCAATATGGAACTGGCGGTAACCCAGGACGAAGGGGAGGAGGGAGTGGGCACACCGGTCGGGTCAAATGGTTTCCATGTGTCCGTCCGGGTTTTAAATGTTTATGGTGGGAAAAGGTAGTAATAAAAAAATAAATAAAATAATAAAACTAAAAATGCACGTCTTTCTTCGAAACAATATTCTTCGAAATGAATTTCTGTCTTCTAGCTTAGAGAAAAACTGCGTTTAAAACAAAACGTCTTTAAATATCACAGCACGGATCGAAAAAGCGCATGAACAACAGCACTGTCGTGGTTACTACATAGCATAAGATAAGCATGCACAACATCCCACACGTGGCATTTGCTGTAACAAGCTCCCTTGGATAAAGAAATCGCCTGAGGGGGTATAGTTGTGATTTTTAGACGGCGGCCGCTGCGCGCAGTAAATGACAGGGACACCACACGAGGCGATGGCACTCCCCAGGGATTAGTTGATGTGTGTGTGGGGGGAGGGGGTGGGGGGGGGGGGGGGGGAGTTTATTTCTCCAGTTTTGTAGTCCCGCATCCAATAGTTGCGATTCCAATTTCGAATCGACAAAGTGTATTTGTCGTCTGAATGGTGGGAAGTCGTGAGCTGGATGGTTACGCCGAGCCTTTTCAGCGAGTGATAATTATGTCAGAATTAATGCTCGTCTCTTTCTGCAGACAACCTATGCTAGGCCTGCATGCACTCACTTATTATCCGAAGAAGCATCAATTCAAAAGACTAGCAGCCCCTGCCCTTGCTCCGCGAGCCCTTTTCCCGTAGCCCATAAGACCCGTAGCCTTTCATTTGCAGCCCATAACACCCGCAGCCATTTTAGGACTGTTTATCCGAAAAACTCTTAATGACAAGGCCTAGGCTATAGGCGCTAAAGATCTTCGCAACGTCATAATTTAGAGGGCCTCTGCAGGGACAGCCACGTATACGAACAAAAATTACGAAGTTAGATTCAATGCGTGAGGTGTTGTTATGTCGCTCGTTGTTACACTGGCCGCTGTTTTATCGATTTTGTTATAACAAAAACATTTCCGTGCCGGTGGTGGGAGGGGGGTATGCATCCCTTACACTCCCCCCCTCTTAAATCCGTCCTTGCTCAGGATCTCTTTCAACCATGCATATTTTGCATGCAATTTTACATGCAACCGTGTTAATGCGGACGGACGACCGTTATCATGACAACGATTTTCATAACTGGGTTTCATGCACGGCTTGTTTCTTAACTGGGTTTCATGCATGGCTTGCATGAAACCAAGTTACGGACAGTTTACATTGTCATTTTCTTAACATAGTTGCAAGCAAAATTGCATGCAAAATTGCATGTAAAATTGCATGCAAAATGTGCGCCGTGAAAAGAGACCCTTAGTTCTCCCATAGCTGAACGATCACGGGCCTCGTTATTGTACAAGGTCGGATGACGACAGCAGGTCCTATAGTCAAGACGAAGACGACGTGACGCTACAATGAGGACGCTAGTTCCCAGTGATACTAGCTTGCGCTGAGCTCGCGACCGTTGTGCGAAACTAAATTATAGCGTGTGTGCCGACTAATGACACGGCGGTAGCGGCGGCTCGTGCGGGTTTGCTCGGAGCAATGTGTTTTTGACAAAAATCGTGAAGATTTAGTTTCGGAATTACAGCGACTACAGTGTTCATGTTTATGTTTAATTATGTATTACACTCCGCTTTTTGCGATCACTGCAGATTTTGTCTGGCGGAAAACAACTGAATTTTGTTTGTTACAATGATATTCTGTACTGTCCTCAGCCGGTGTTATGCTGGTATGCGTACTTGATATTAGAATAAGCTCCTTTTTATCGTGCTATCTGTTAATATCCATGTTTTTACACGCAGGTTTACACGTTTTCGCCCGCCCTGATCGGCCCGGTGGAGCTAGGTTTTTACGGCTGGAAGCCCTTCCTGACGCCAACCAAATAAATAATAAGATTTTGTGTTAGCCTAGTGTGCTACACACGGTCCCTAGAAAACAACAAAAGACTTTTAAAAGGCTTCAAAAGGTTTAGGTCAATTGGAAAGACTACAATTAGTTCGGATTAAGTAGAGATTAGGTTTTGATTAGGTTACGTACGGGTTAATTAACACAACACAGTATGGATTCCAAATATACCGCCGGGTGCATATTCCAGCACACGCTGGATAAGTGAGGCACATGACGTGAGGACGTGTGCAGCAGCCTGTGCGTGTTTCGCGCTGTCAGATCAAAGACTCGATCGCACGGTGCGTGTAACTAGCGCGGCGCGACTATATAACAAGAACGTCTAATCATCTGCTCTGTCGAACCGCTGTCTGTCGTTTGTCAGCGGAATGGTGTGAAATGAGAGGGAGTTCCCCTCCCCTCCCCACCGGAGGGGTTCACGCTGCTGCTGCTCCTCCCCCCGGAGCGGAGCGGTGTTCCCCTCCCCTCCCCTCCCCACCGGAGGGGTTCACGCTGCTGCTGCTCCTCCGCCCGGAGCGGAGCGGGGTTCCCCTCCCCCCCCCCTCCCCCCGGAGGAGAAGGGGGGGGAGGGGAAATAAAATTTAATAAATATTTGTGATTGCGCGGACATTAGTCAACGTGTGGACGTTATGTGAGGATGTTAGTTCGTTGGGCTGTTGTTACGTATGGATGCTGCTCCGTTTGCGCGCTACGACAAAATCGTGCGGACGTTATTCGTGTGATGATATTTCAATTAGTGTACGCTATACACAACGGCCGCCTGAAGGCCGAGCGATTTAGCACGAAGGCTGATTTAGCCCCGCAGACTCTCAAGATTTCTATTAATAATATAAGACGAATATAACGCCGGTGGAGGGTTGGTTTGGACACGTGACCCCTCCTAGCTCTGCCTCTCTCCCCGTGAGCGTGGTGTCAGTCCGGCGAGCGGCCCGCCTGCCAAGTAGCGGCCCGCCTGACAAGTAGCGGCCCGCCTGACAAGTAGCGGCCCGCCTGACAAGTAGCGGCCCGCCTGACAAGTAGCGGCCCGCCTGAC
>JAQIWG010010249.1:0-10117 GCA_034695025.1 Chamaedrilus cognettii
TAAAATCATATCAATCAATATCAATAAAACCATATCAATCAATATCAATAAAACCATATCAATCAATATCAATAAAATCATATCAATCAATATCAATAAAACCATATCAATCAATATCAATAAAACCATATCAATCAATATCAATAAAACCACATCTCAGCAAATCAATGAAACCAAATTTTTCTATCTTTGGCAGGTGTCTCATTTTTGCCAACTATGCTCTAAAATAGCCAGAGACAGAAGATAAAAGATAAATCAAATGCACGGTGAAAGTAAACGTAGAGATGAAATACCTCCGCATCCTTTTCCACAAGCTGCTTCTCCTTTTCCGACAACTTTTCATCTTTTTCATAGACTTCTGATGAGGTCCTGCGAGATTTGCTGCAAAAAGGAAGTAACGGTTGTCGTTTAAAGGCAGCCACAGTAACAGTTAACGTCACAAATTCGTAATTATTATAACTCAGATGAATGCCTAATGAAAAGATATAAATTCGAATGCTCCAAAATGCATTTTGGGAATTATAAGTAATATTCGAATTACTATTCTCCAGAGATGGCGCAACGCGTTTTCAGTAAACGCAATCAACAAAGTAGCTAAACCGTCAATTTAGTAAGCTATACAATGCCAGAAGTGAAGAAGAAAAAGAAAGAAGTGAAGCGATGAACTTACCATCAATCACAGTCGTTGGCAACAATTCGTGCGGAGTACAGGTATATTTTGAAGCGTGCAATGCAACGAGACAGAACAGAAAGATTAAGGAGTTAACGGAGTTGAAAAGAACAGAAATTAACAAACATAAACAGCAACTTCAAAATACATTAGATTTATTGAGGTTATTTACATATCAACATAATGCATGACGCCATTAGGGTGGGTAAGGATTCTATATTTATAACACGTTATAGGGGGTGGATGAGTATGGGACAGAAAATGTCAAATCACTTTTACTCTCATAATGTTATATTTTGGGTAGTCTGACCCGGCGTTAAAATACGTTTGACGGGGTGCGTATGTGGATAAAAAATTCAATTTTTGACGCAATATAATATGCGAATAGCTCCACACAGTTGCCATATGCCATGATCCAAAAAATCAGTGTGAACAGCAAGGAAGCATAGCAGAGAAAAATCGGAACTAAAAATAATCAATTAATAATCAATCGTGCAATCAAAACTGTGCAGAGAGCAGACCACACGCAATCAAACTTAGGCCTTAAAACAAATAAAACTTTAAAATACAAAATAGAAAAAACACTATCTTTCGCAGCACACATTTTGTTCTTGAAAATTAACTCAAGAAACTAAATCAAAATACACTCAATCGTAATATATTCGTTCATTGCATCTATTAATATCACTATCTATGAATCAGTGCCCAGGATCCAGGGGCCTCATTCACGTACATTTCTTAAGATTTTCTTAAATTTGATCGTAACTGAAATTTAAAACAAATAAAATACATTCGCCGACTGCCATGACATCATCATTCAGTTCGCGCGCGACAATGCAGAGTTTCCAACAAAAGAGATAAAAAATTCCTTAGATTCTCTTAAGACAATCTTAGAACTAAGATTGTCATAAGATCGCTTCCTGAATGAGGCCCCTGTTTCTCATGCATCCCTAACTATTAGCTAAAATTTTAGTCTAAGTTGAAAAGTTGCAAAGTTGAAAAATTAAATTAATTTACCGATTACTGCCACCATTTGGTTTATTGAGCGTGGCGGTGCGGATATTCAAATAACAAACAATAAGATTTTCCTCACAATTACTCAAGAACTTTACAATTAGCCCTAGAAGATGTTTTGAGAAACAGACTGCAGGAGGCTATAAATCACTTTAACTTAAAGATAACATCACATCAAGAAACTACTTTAAATTTAAGACGACATCACATCAACATTCCCAGCTTGTCGTACGATGAAAAATGATGCAGAGTAAACGTGCAACAAAGCGGATAAAAAACTGACTTTATTTTTCGCGGGCCGCCGCCCCCGCTGGCCATTTTTTCCGAGCGGAAGTTCTCGTAGTGTATCTCCTGTGTGACCTCCTGAAGGTCCTGCATGTGAGCTCTACACACGGGAGGAACCAGGCACATCAAATGATCACTAGAGGCAGGCAAGGTCAAGCAGATAAAATGCACACATAACACCAAACGTTAGCGAGGCGCTGTGGTGTAGTGGTTAAGGCATTGGACTTTGAGTCCAGAGGATCTGGGTTTGAGTCCCAGGGCCGGCAACTATGAAACCATGATGTTACAGGCCTTCAGCCAGGCTGTTAAACACACAAGTGTTGCTAGCTGATTATCATCGTCCAGGGTAATTCATTATTCTGGTGGGCGACAAGAGGGGCATCTGGGCGTAAAAACTCAGCTCCAATATAAACGTCTAACCTGTGTTAACATGGACACGGTGTTATGCTACAGGCTAGCTTGTAACGCATTAAATGACATTAAATATGTTGGAGTTGTTACACTCTGCCAAAAAAAATCATATAATTTACAGTATAGCAAAAAAAATATTTCAGAGCAATAAACGGGATATCTATTAAATAATATATTGAATGTATTTGGCAACAGCATTATTATGCAGTGTCAATATTATATTGGGTGCATGCCTTCGAGTTTAATTGTGGATGTACGAAGATTGAATTTTCTAGTAAACGCAATAAACTAGTAAAGGCTACATGAACAATAGTATGCTACATTATTTACCTAATTGGGACGAAGACTATGCATTGTTATGCAGAAAATGTAGTTTCTCTGAAAATAAAGTTGTACCTAATTTCAAGTATTTAATAAATGATGTCTTCAAGGCCTCATTTTAACTCTGATTCTTTGATTCTAAACGAAACTGTGCGTGCCTTTTAATAATTGCCTAGTTCATTTGAACGGTGCATCTAATATTAGGACTAGACTTGCTCTTGTATGTTTGTGTTTCGCTGTGTGTTTGTTTATGACCTTGTTTATTCTACACTTTGTGTGTGAGTAAAAGATATATATTACAATGAACGTCAAAAATGATGATTATCGTTATTATAAACGTCACAGAATGCGTCTGTGATATCACACCCACACATTAGTCAAGCTCACAAAAATCGACGTCGCAATAAGCTAAATGACAAGCAAAACTGAGGTGAATGAATCGTACAAAAAACAAACATACGAAGTCATCCAGTTGGCTGCGAAATACAATTCAATCAGAATACAATATACGCGCAGCGAGCGTTCGTTCACTATACAATATACGCGCAGCGAGCGTTCGGTAACTATACAATATACGCTCAGCAAGCGTACATGAGCATGGTGCGTAGTTTGATGAAGTCGCAGTGCTCGGGATTCTCAACCTCCACGACCCCCCAGGGGTACGTCCGACCTCTGACCTTGCGCGCCCTGATCTCGATAACCGTGTTGGAGCCGATGACAGCAAACGGAACCGCTTCCTGGGCGCAAAAATTAGATCGAGCGATAACAAATACTCAAACCTAGTCAAATTAGACATGGTTAGTTGGCATTCCAGTTCTTAACACTCATTTTAAAGTTAAGAATTAACCTTAAATATGTATCTTTTACTCACACAAAAGTGTAGCAAAGATAAATACACATACACATTAAAGATAAAATAGTGAGATCCAGAGTTACGGCCGTTCAGCCAATATGACCAGTCAACCATGATCAGAATAATACGAATAGAAATGCATACAGAACGAATAATAGAAATAAATACAGAAATGCATAAAATTTGTTCTGATTATATACAATGCCATATTAAAATATATCGAATATATATATATTGAGAGACCAAGAGCAAAAAAATGAATGATTCGCAACTGGTATATTAATACAATCATACAAGATTAATACTATTATACAGCATTCTATATTTTGAAATGACGCGAAGAAAGATAAAAAATTGGCCTTGAAACTCGACAAAAAATCTTCAATTCTTCATGCTAAAACTTTGATAAAAAAATCATGAAGCCGTTTCACTGCAAAACCGAAGCTATTTCACTGCAAAACCAACAAAATACACCAAATCCTAAACGCCAGTTTCTGTAATTAATCCACCTTGAGCTGCTTGCACTGTGCCTTGTATTCCTCGTCCTCATCCTCATCGCAGTCCGGGAGGGGGTAGATCTGAATGCCACACTTCTCTATCTGCTCCATTATCTGCACACAATCTAACCATGTCAATAAATACAAAAAAAATTTCGACCAACGTTTCTTCTCCAAATGAAAATCGCAGCAGAAATCACCCGCTGTCTACGTCTTTATACCGAACATCATCATGACCGTCATCATCTAACACAGTAAAGCACAAATAGGAATAGACACTTAAGACCAAAACAAAATAGGATCGAAAACGAACAGTAATATTAATTAATTACATCGACGGGTATTATACGCATCAATAAATTTTGAGCAAAAGAAGACAAAGCCTGAGCAAACATTAAAGCTCTATTAATTAAAACTAATTTAAACCATTCGCAGAAACTGCAACATTAGTTCATTTCGAATATATAGTATTGACTGTTTTCATACAGCCAAGGTTAATTCTGCTTTAAAATAGAACAGCAAACATTAAGAAATAAGAACCAAGGAGTAATCTCGCAGTACTATACCTTATTCTTGAGTCGCGTTAGTTCTGTTTTTGTCAGAGTGTCGGCCTTGGCGATGACGGGAATGATGTTGACTTTGTGATGAAGCGCTTTCAGGCACGCAATGTCCAGTGGTTTGAGCCTAAGAAAATGAACTGAAAATCGTTTAATCCAAAATAAAAAATTCAAAGTATAAAACGCAATTGGCTCGTCTATGTTTTCATGATCAACTGCTATGCCTTTATGATCTACCAACTTTAAATACTAATTCGTAATGTAAATAAGTGAGTAGAAAAAAAATTAATTTCTACCTATGATTTTTTTCCATATTAACAATCAACTGCTGTCTACAGTCTGCATACTCCCGGCAGCAAAACATCATTGTATGCTAGGTTCTTCATTGAATCGATGCAACTTGTCATCACAACACAGGAACATACTTGAACAGCGTATATAAAAAGCTTATATCCGTACCCACCATTGCGAGTTAACCTCGAGCTTTCGATCATCTTTTCGATCATCTTTTCGAACTCTCGATCAGAGAGTTGAGAGTGACGGTTGTCAATCTCCTATGCCTAGCGTGACGTCACACAATCCGCCGATTGAGAAAACTCGAGGTTAACTCGCAATGGTGAATACCAATATTAGAGTTTAGCTAAAAAGATATCAACAACAAACTATCATTACAATATTGTTATATTCATCGTTTTTTATGTCCATTCTAATGCGTTACATGCAAGCCTGTAACGCTGTGTCCTTGTTTACAATGATTATGGGTCTATATTAAAACTGGATGTTTATGACCGGATGACCTTCCTGTCGACACCTACAATAATAAATCATCCTGGACGATGATTATCAGCTAGCGACACTTTTGTGTCCAACAGCCTTGCTGAAGGGCCTGTAATGCATGGTTTCATAGTTGCCCACGCGGGGACTCGAACCCTGGTCCTCTGGACTCTGTCTGACACGTTAACCACTACACCATAGTGCGTCTGTTTAGTGCGTCGCACAATTGAAGAACAAAATCAGGCGAATAGTCGACGCAAAAAGACGAGAAGTTGGTACCCGTGTCCGACGGGGTTGATGAAGAAGAAGCAGCAGTGGACACGGCTGTCCTGAATGTTGCGCCGGTTGAGTCCGCTCTCGTCCTGAAGGTACTTCTCATACTGCGAATCGACGTACTGGATGACCGGCTTGAAACTGACCCACATCAAGAGAATATCATAGTAATTTTCATCGGTTTCGTTGTCAAAAGAAAGCATCAGATGTGCTTTCATCTAGTAGGATCAGTTAATAAGAAGGAAGGAAAAGACGCGTAAGATCAGCATCAGCAACATAATTTCGAATCTGACTTCAAAGATCAACTTTCAAAGAAAAACAGCTCTTTCGGACACGCACTACGAGCAAGCGATCGGGATAGCCTCGTGAAGACGGGTCTGCATGGGAAGGGCTGAGGGGAAGCGGAGGTGGACGCGGTTATCGAGAACGCAGTTTGAAGATAACATTGGTGGACTGACAAACCTTTAAGGTCATTGTAAGGAAAGTTGAGGACATGGAGGAGTGGAGAAAGATTGTGGAAGATTGCGCTACAAAGTCAGCAATGATTAATAGCCAGCTGAAAAGAAGAAGGATCTAACTACATAGTCAAGATATTACAGCATACTCAACAGACTATTTATTCAACACAAAGTCTGCAATTACAATGCCAATCAAAGAAGAAAGTTCTCATTCAGTGAAGACATTCAGTGACTTTATGTACTTTCAGCAAATCAACGATCGCTGACGGTGAAAATCAACATTGAAAAACAACAATTCTAATTGCTGAAAGTTAAACAATGCCGGAGTGCAATGACTAGCCAAGACCACGCTCATATTCCATACCGACAGTTTCTTGATACAACGCAGGAAGTCGTTTATTACCAGTCGTTGTTGTTGATAGCGTCCGAGTAGCCGGGCGTGTCGACGACTGTCAGCCTGAGCTTGACCCCTCGCTCCTCAATCTCCACCATGGACGCCTCGAGCTTGACTGTCCGCTCCACTCGATCTACACACACACATGCTGCGAGCTGTGCTGCGGTGTTGCGAGCCGTAATTGCACTACCGGTAATTACAGTAACTACGTTATGGTAATTACGGTACTTAATTACGTGACGGTAATAATAGTAAAATTTTATCTTATAAGTCTAGAGCACACCTAGCCTTTTTTTCAAATATTTGCTTCAACACTTGTTCTTCAAAGACACTCCACGCTCCCATCTCACCATTGTTCTATTCCTTATGTAGTTCATTGTTTTTGTCCTCAACGACTACTGTACATAATATCACCTAAAGTGCATTTTGTTAAATTTACTAGCATGGCTTTGCTAATTCGGGTCCTCAAGCATAGATAATGGCAAATGAAGATGGGTGACTTCTAATTGATATACATGTACATACTTCAGTATCACTAAAACAAGGAGCACCAACCGGCCGCGTTAGGAATCTGTCTGTTGGCGTACAAATCGGTCAGAAACAGACTGTTGATCACTGTCGACTTGCCAAGTCCTGATTCCCCTGAAAAAAGAGTGCGTTATATTATATACTACTGAATAAAACCACTTGATAAGCACCCAAACATCAATGCAGACTACTTCTATATAATCCATTTTGAGCATATTCAACTATTAATCTGTGAATCTAGATCAAGTTTTTTTGGTGACATTCGTTAAAGTTTTGATCATCTCACAATGTACCGTAGCAGTTTTCACACTGTTTCTCATTTTAACCTCAAGATTCGATAGACTTCAGTTCTAGGTTACATTCCTTCAAATCTATTATTTCATTCATCTCATTTATATTGATGCTAATGAGCTGCACTTGTCTCGAAAGCTCTTTTATTTTATTTTATTTATTTCAGAATTTGTTAAAAACACGCAGTGTAGGTTATAAGCAAGTAAGTGTTCACTAAAACGTGTTTACGACTCCGGACAACAGGCGCTGAGTGGACACACCCAGAACGCACTCAAGTTGCTCAGCCTTTGCACATGGATATATAACCATTTTTGAGGCTGTGGTATGTTGAACGATTTGGTCACAACAAATGACATTGTCAGCTCCGTACTGTACGGTGGCAATATCAGCCTACATAAAAATTTTCAGTAATATAAAATATGAGGCTAAAAACTTTGCGATATACACCTGAGTTCAAACATCATGCATGTGGCCTGTATTCTTTCTTAGTTCAGCACCAAAATATCTCAGTACCCAAATGATAATTGATGATAAGTAGCAGGGTAAACACATCACAACATGGTTATATCACAAGAGACCATCCATCACAAAGAACTGCCTTCATAACATTTCTGCAGAAGAAATATGCAAACGGCTGGTCAATATTATACATGCAAATAGCTGAAGCAACAGTGTCAGGCCATTAGGAATGGACTGAGAGCAAGCGCGGCATGAGGTATCGGGCAGGTAGAGGAAACGAGAGAAGGTGAGGAGGAATAATTTGAGCCTGCAGTGCTACATTGCTGCCAGTCCGAAAGGAACACAATCTTGGCGTTATCATGGCTTTGGTCAGAAAAGTTCAACCACTCGATGCAACAAACAGTAAGATTATGGATCAGTGCGCTGAATATTCCAGCGCTAGAAATCAGCATTGGTAGCAACTATAATAGCGCCGTGCAGCAATTTCTTTTCAACTTGCATCACTGTAAGACTTAGGCTGGATTTTTCCATCAAGTGCCAAAATTAAATCCAAGGTCGCGACGTTGTCTAACTCAAATGGCACTCAAATGGCGCAAAGAAAGCTCGATATAGAATTTATTCAATGCCAGGTTATTGGTTGCAGAGATATTAATCTCTGATAAAACTTGATTGAACAACCAGGGGTAAGTCTTAAAACACTTGATTGAACAACCAGGGGTAAGTCTTAAAACACTTGATTGAACAACCAGGGGTAAGTCTTAATTATGCGATCAAACAGTGAATGAATTAGATCTTCCAAATATGTCAAACAATGCACCGGTGTGATATACAACATACCACGCACATACCAACACACATATTACATACCAACACACATATTACATACCAACACACATTTTATTTATTTATTTGAAGTTCATTAGTAAGCATACACGGTGAAACACAGCATGGATAAAAACACTTAAAAGATTACTAACAGGATCACTTAAGGCTATTAAAGCTCTTATAAAGCTCCTACAATAGAAATTGATGGTGGCATACAGTCATACAGTTCAAGTTATGCGTGCATTAATATTAAATACAGTGTATGTAACAGAAATGTTACAAATGTTACAGAAAAAACAACACCTTAGAGCTATGATAAAAACGCAAAATTAAGGCAAAATTATAAGGCAAAATTAATCAATCCATTCATTAGAGGGTAAAAGTGTCCACCTGTCTACACAAAAATTTGGACAGATTTGTCAGTTTTAAGCCTCTCTTAAATTCAGTGAGCGTGGAACTATTAACTAAGGAATGAGGGAGGGCGTTCCAGACAAGAATAATTCTGACTGAAAAGAAATTCTGACGACAGGCAGTAAGGCGCCTTGGTGCTCTAAGTTTAAAATTGTGTCCTCGAGTTCTGTTTACATCGAGTGTGAAAAAATCATTAAAATTGAGATTAATCAGTGATTTGACTATTTTGAAGCACAAAACCAGGTCCGCGTGAAGTCTCCCAAGTTCAAGCGACACCAGACGGCACTCGACAAGGCGTTCGTTACAGGGTTTGTCCCGTAGGCCCGCCAATCGTTTAGTGAAGCGCTTCTGAATTTTTTCAAACCTGTTGACGTCTTGCAACAGTACAGGATTCCATACCGAAGAACAATAGTCCAGTATGGGCAAAATGTACGTTTTAAACGCCAGGCACAAGGGTTCGACGAACTTGGTCTTAAACGATTTAAAAATTAGGTAAACTCTTCCATTTGCTTTAACAATGATTGCATCCATATTTTTAGAAAAGGATAATTTAGCATCGATAATTACACCTAGTTCGTTGGCGTCTGGAAAAATTTGAAGGTCAGCATCTCCAGTTCTTGAAATGGTTTCGTCATTGAAACTTTTGTTACCACATAAAAGAAGACTGCCACACTTGTTGAGAGAAAGCTTCAACTGCCATGCAGCAGACCAGTCAGCTGGGGCTGCTAATGCTGTTTGCGGCAGCAAAGGGTTAATTAACCCTATAGTCAGATACATTATGCAGCTTCGCATCATCTGCAAACAATTTACAACGCATAGCGGGACTAAAGACTTTAGGAAGATCATCCCACATATTGCATACCAACACACATATTGCATACCAACACAGATTGCATACCAACACACATATTGCATACCAACACTCATATTGCATACCAACACGCATATTGCATACCAACACACATATTGCATACCAACACGCATATTGCATACCAACACGCATATTGCATACCAACACACATATTGCATACCAACACACATATTGCATACCAACACACATATTGCATACCAACACACATATTGCATACCAACACAC
>JAQIWG010010250.1:0-10117 GCA_034695025.1 Chamaedrilus cognettii
TAAAACGATTTTAAAACTTTTTTTGGTAAAAGTTTTATAACTTTTGCATACAAGCAGATTTTCAAGTGAAATTTTCAGAACTTGTGTCAAATTATCCTGGCTACAATCCCTGAAAATTTCAAGTAAATATATCTACTTTTGGTCGAGTTATCGCGAATTCGCTAGGGGGTTGTTTTTTTATGCCCCACTCTGTATATATATATAGGTAAAATAGCTTCCATTGTAGAGAATGCTATCCCTTACAAATTGTGCGCATTAATCTACCATAATTGTGTCAGTTTGACTTTGGTTTTATTTGAATTCATTAGGACCTACGGATTACCGACCTACGTTGCTTATAGCGCCCGATCATCCAAGCGGCATATGCCTACAATGTAAAGAGCATGCCGTGCTCTTGAGTTTGCTATTTGTCAAGTGCACGACGCTCTGACCAGGTTGGCTCATAAGTAGAGCTTGAACTAACTGTACGGTGCTGCCTTTGTTTTGTCGATGCGCAGACAGCGTGTGGGCACCCGCTCACAGACAGACGCTGATGGACCACAACACGTTCCTCGTGGAGGAGATGGAGGCTGAGGGACCTTTCTTGAACTACCTGCTGCAGAACGAGGTCCTCGATGAACAGGAGTTGGACGAGGTCAGGGCTCTCACTGTCAGACACGAGAGAAATTTAAAGCTGCTCGATTTTGTCATCAGAGCAACATCGGCTCAGTACGGCAAGTTTGTTGAAGCGCTGAAGGAGTCCAAGCAGGAGCGTGTCTACAACATGCTGCACAGTGAGTAGTAGAGTTGTTGTAGTTTAATACAAGCAAGAGCGTGTCTACAACGTGCTGCACAGTGTTGTAGTTAAGTCCAAGCAAGAGCGTGTCTACAACGTCTTTCATAGTGAGCAGGACAGTTGTTGTAGCTTGGAAGTGACAAATTCCCCTTGAGAATTCGACACATTGATTGTCGGCTGAGACTCTGTACCGGACGCGTATTTGACAAGGGTGGATTGATTGGGACACAGGGAGCTGAAAACTAGAATTGCCGCGATGTCATTGGTCGTTAGTGGCTTCACTCGCAGGTATTGTCTACGCGCTGTCTGCGCGAAGTCTACGCCAAGTCAAATTTGCGGCAAGTCCATACAGAATTTGATAGGCTAATCTGACCCAAATTTCAACAAATCAACGTAAAAGTGAATAATTATCTCCAGCTCAACGAGATTTCAGCGGCATCGAGATACCGAGGTTTCGTAGCGTAGGCCTAAGCATTTAATTCGTAGCGCATAGGCCTATAGACTGGGTGAATTATAGAAAGCCTTAGAATTGTATATGTGGAGTCAGAGTCAGACCTTAATCATATAGCGTCCAAAGTGAAAGTTAAAGTGTGTGGAGTGGTAGGCCTAATCTGTTTGTGGATGTAGATCTACAAAATTTTAATGGGCCTAGCGTTTATGGAAAATGCGGAGTCATAGGCCTATAGCATAAACCTGATGTATGTAAAACAGCCGTACAAATGATTGTAAGGTCCTATACTTTCTGCCAATTTATTTGCAAAAATGTCATTGAAAACCCATGTCACAACTGTTACAGTTAGTCAGTATTTTTAGCTATTCGTATTGTAATATATTTTCTAATCATTAGGCTATTTTGCAAGATATCTCTGTTAGCCCTTGGATTAGCCTAGTAGCAGGCCTAATTATCAACACATTAAAATTGTAACGCTAGGTTATGGAAAAACCCAAATACAGCTGGGTTTTTCCATCTAGCGTTAAAGTTTTAATCCGAGATTTATTCTGCAAAAACCAATCACACGAAATTAACTATAGATCAAGCTTTCAGAGCGCTCATTCAACAGCCAAAGGCTGAGTTTTTCCATGAATTTTGACGATGAAAATTATTTTAATTTTAAGCGTTGAAAAATGAAGCTCTTAAGCCCAGCTTGACTAGGTATTACTAATGTAAAATAGGGCTACATACACAGGCTACATGAATATTACAGCTTTAGCCTAATGGGCTAAAAATATGGACGATAATTTAAACATTGGTTTGCACTTCGTTTTTTATCTAGCACTCCTCCGGCCTTCAATAATTCTTACATCAACTAATTTTAGCCTGCTAACGGCCATCAAATGACAAAAAAAGGCATATAGGCTGTTTTTCATTATATAGGAATAGGCCTACTGAACAGTGTAAATTACTTTCATCGACTTCAGTGATACAGGAGGGTCTCATTTAACTGAACCAGTGATTGTTTTCAGCTCCCTGTGTCTCAATCAATCCACCCTTGTCAAACACACGTACCGTACCTCACTGAGAGAGCCTACGACGCACCCTCATGCGAGTTCTTAATTAAGAAATTAATCTTCTTTTTATCGTCTAATCTGCAAATGTCGATGATTTCAAACAGGCTTACACGTTTTCGCAAGTCCTGATCAGGACTGCTGGAGTTGGGTTTTTGCGCCTGGAAGCCCTTCCTGACGCCAACCAAATAAATAATTATCTGGCACGCGGTTAGCAGCTAGCGCACTTGTGTGTTTAACAGCCTTGCTGAAGGTTTCATGGTTGCATGGTTGCCGGTGCGGGGACTTGAACCTTGAGAGTCCGGCCTTTAAAAATAGGGGTGGGGGGGGGGGGTCAAACCCCTTGCACCAATGTCAGTTTGGATAGAAAAAAAGTATACTGCCAAGTGTATTGACCAGCGGGTATCGAGAGCGCTTTGCGCACTTAATATCCGAGACTCGGTGCTCTCATTTTACGCTAATTTTTTTCTCTAATTATTTAATGTTTTTGCTTGAAATTGAAGTTTCTCAATCGCTTAAGCTTCGACTCCGGGCGTTTCGCACGCTTTGTACGACGCGCCTCTCAACGTTGGCACTGCGACACGTGTTTGTGAATTTTGAAACAAAACTGCGATAGGGTTATTTCGTGCAAGGTAAAATTGGCTGAAAAAATTTACTCTAGTTTAATGCCAAAAAAAAATTCATACATTTGACTTTGGCTCTCCCATCTAAATGTCCTGGCTGCGCCATCAGGTCCAATTATAACATGCGGATGTATTACGGGTGATAAATGCATTCTATTTTGCTTTTGCCTTTATAAACTTTCTTACGATATAAAAGATAATACGATCAAAAATAAATTTAAAGTGTTGTTTCAAATTCTACAGTATTTACAATGCTTTGAATGACACTTCAACTATGATGCAAAACAAAGACATAGACATGACAAATAAAATAGAATATGGGCAAAATTTGAAAAAGCGCGAGTTCTATTGTGTCCGAAGTCACGAGTGCTGCATGGCAAAACAGACAGCTCCACGGAGGGAACTAAGTGTCAAACATTTTAGTGGCGTAGGCCTACAGACTTAAAGTCGCCTGCCTTACCCCCCCCCCTCCACCGAAGCGACCCAACACTTGCCCCTCCATCTCCTCGCTTTAGCGACCCTCGGCGAGCGTCCCAACCATTGCGGGCGATTTTCGTCTCTGCATTCTTTATCTGTGAAATTATACTCTATCTATATACGGCCGCGTTTCTTCTTTATAAGCAAACTTTATATAGATAATATATATTATATGTGCATATAACAAGAAATCACTAATATTGTTTGACCAACTGTTTACTGATCCTTTATCATTTATCACATCAACTATTCAGTCAATACATCATCGGACTGGTTGTAGAGTACAAAGCGATGGACTTCATCCACGCATCCTCCGTTCTACACGTCACCGCATCGAAGCTCGGGGTGCATGCAGGAAGGTGGAGCGACGTGACTGCTGCAGGCAATGAACTGTTTGTTATCCCTGATCCGAGAACTGAAGCTGTTAAATCACCTGATGTACATGTAGACACACTGACACGTGGCAGTAGTGATTTAGCAGAGACACCTGGAGGTGTGGCAGTGTATGATACAGACACACTTACATTCACGCGCAACTTTACAGTAACTGGTGTGAAGTATCCACTGTGCCTTGTCGCTTGTCAGCGCTACAACTGTTTGTACATCGGTCACACTAGGCGCATTCACCGAGTAGACCTGTCGAAAGGTGACGTCACTCAGTGGTCAGTGCGCGGCCTGCCAAACGGTCTTTCAGTGAACAGTGCACACAATGTGCTCGTTTCTGCGTTAGGAGGTGATATCCACAAATATACAACACACGGCCTCTTGATCAGAAGTATCAAGCTCGACGCCAGCATATCTGACTTGCGGCACGCTATCGAACTGTCCACTGGTCAGTGTGTGGTCAGTCACACGGACAGCTCACAAAGCCGAGTGTGTGTTGTGGACACGACTGGACGCATTGTTTACTCGTACGGCGGACCTCAAGGCTCGTCCACTGGTCAGTTGAATTCTTCACTCCACCTGGCGGTAGACTCACACGACAATGTGTTTGTAGCTGATTGGCTCAACGACAGAGTGGTGTTGTTGAGTGCGACACTGACTCACCTCGGCTACGTCTCTACACCCGGACACAAGCTGCACGGTCCGCGCGCTCTGCACCTCGATGAACACAACGCTCGTCTGTACATCTGCAATATGTCTGGACGCCTCACTGTACTCACTGCTACTTTTAATAAATGACGTCATACATATAGACGTAAATAGATTGATCAATTAAATGCATGTACACGTACGTTATGCGCAGATACTACGGGCCTAGTACAAGCACTGAGGACTCAGTCACGTGATGCTCAGCCAAACTATAAAGAGTTTGTCCACCAGCGACATGGCGACATGACAGACTGACACGGCACAGCGCTGCTGACGAACATTAAGCAATAATTTGACTGTGACACGTTTGTCTACCACAAAAATGTCCGACGGTTTAGCTTCAAACCGTTTAGTTAGTCTGTGTCAGTGCTACCTACTCAAAATAGTAGTCTGCGCGCCGGCGCCGGTCCGCGGACCACTCGTCGCCGGTCCGCGGTGTGCTGGGAAAAAATTTGTCAATCTTTCTGATTTAATGTTTGTTCAAAATGTAACGTAAAATATATACACATATTAGATACACGTACACCTATAAAAGGCCTACTGTAACAGTGTGTGTAGTAGTATTTTAATCATTTGATTTTTGGCTGTCGAATGCAAGAAGTTTCCGGTCCCAGGCAAAGCCTGATTTTTTCTGCGACTTTGTGACACCAAAAACTTTGAGAAGCACTGGTCCAAGCAAAACTCACATCGCACTGCTTTCAATTCTTATCACTAGTTCCGTGAGTGATACAGCAACACGCACCACTATGTCTAATAGAGCGTAGCGTGACTAACGTAAAGAAATTCGCTGCACGCAGTCGGCTGCTGTTAATTTACCACTTATTTCATGATGATGCTCTTCCCAAATGTTCAACAAGACAGTCAGATCAATTTTGCTCCCAATCGATGTCATCGTCAGATAATAAATTGATTTTTTCAATGACTTGTTAAATTTTTTAACACAAAAGTTTGGTATTTCGTCCTTGCTCAGCAATATATTAAAAATTTGAAAATAAAAAATATTTCACATTTAAAGGGAGATGCTGCAAAGAAACTAAGAAGGTGTATGCATATATGCCGTAAAGACATTTAGTTTAAGATATGAGGAGGTGGACAAGTACTTTATTTCTAAATACGCATGGAACAATGATTTGACAACGAGATCTCTCTCTTTTATGTGTTCTGCCAAATGGAAGGTCCTTGGTTTCCAAACCCCCCACCCCAGCCGATCTTTGGCCCATACGCTTCATATCCGCTTACAATTCTTTCTCAAGCGGGTCGTGTATCAGTCAGATGCGTCGTCATCCCGGTCCCTTCTTGCCCTTCATTCATTCCTCTATTACCTCTCTCAACAAACCCTCTCCTCTCGTCCAATTCTGTTTTTCTTTATTCTGACTATCATTTCGACCATAGTCCTTGTTTCTCCTACTCTCCTCAATACCTCTTCATTTGTTACCTACTCTGTCGAGCTAATCTTCTTCATTCATCTCCATACTCACATTTTAAATGCTTGTATTCTTTTGATGTCCTCCGACGAGATCAAGGACCAAACTTTCAACTCGGTTATCGAAACGCTTTTGCGCCTAGAATAATACACTGAACTCAAGGCTGTGACTAGGCTATATTGGGATCTTCAAAAAAAAAACAACTGAGATGTTAGAATTTTATGCACGCAGCAAATGTCGGAAATGTACGGAAAAGAAGCCATACATGATACCAGGGCATAATTTAGGCAATTTTATAGTCTCCACGTATCTATTAGAACATAGTCCTATCGCAGAAGAAGTAGTCTAGCCTAGGCTACTTCTTCTGCACTAGGCCTATGTGCTAATAGATACGTGTAAAGAAGTATCGGTGAGAATAGCTTCTAGAATGAATAGGTCTATGTAGTGCGCTAAGAATGAATTGAATATGTCTGACATCCCCCCCCCCCATCTTTAACCCCCTGTCGTGAGTCTTGCGCGGGAGGGGAAAAGTAGTTAGATGGAAGCGGATAAAAAATTTTTGCTCCCCCAAGGAAATGAAGTACGAATTTTGAATCCTAAAAATTATCGTACGTCACCGTGCGACCAAGCAAAATGTCTAGGCAATGATCGCACTCAGCATTTGAGGGGTGGGAGGGGGGGGGGGGGTGAGGAGTTATGTGACTGAGGAGGGCGGGCATCGATAGCGAATAGCCAGGTGCGTCATCAACAGAATAAACATGTGGAAACTAGAGAACTTGTGAATGCATGCGAATCATGTAAGTCAATTTATGTGCGAAAGCATAGTTGAGACCAGGGGCGTAGCCGCTTAAGGGACAAAAGGGGACGCTTCCCCCCCGCGGACAAGGGCGCCCCCTCCATGAATAATCCTGGTCTCCTTGGAAAATGCATTGATGGGGGAGGGATGCGAAAAAATTTCAATCTGTTGCAGGGTTGTAGGTAACAGAATTGAACTTGAGAAAGGACTTTTTGGGGAAAACCGCTTTCTTTAAAAAATTGGTCCCCCCCACCGCCAAATCCGTGGCTACGCCTCTAGTTGAAATTCTATAGAAGCATATCCGGTCTACTTTACGACTAAAGCGGAATTGGATGCTACGGTCGATCAAAGGAGAGGGTGGGGCAAGTTGGAGGTGCTCAGATACCAATGCAGAAGGCCTACACAGACAATTAACCAGCCAGCAAACTTGTTAAGGTAAAGTTTAGGTAAGAAGACAGGATATCCCTATAGGTAGGACATCAGAGCACCAGACCCGTCTGTAGTCTCACTCTGGTCTAAAAACTTTGAAAAGCTGAAAATGGCATTATCGGTATAGCTAGCACGGAATTGAAATAGACCCCTGAGCCGGCTGCGCCGCCGCCGCCGCCGGTATTTTGCTCCCGCCGCCGCCGACATTATTGCATCGGCGCGCCGCTGCCGCCGACAATTGGTCAACGCGCCGGCGACCACAAGCTTGAAATTGAAACTTAGCCTATATGACACGATGAACTCGTCTCATATATCATTGAATGCCTGATCTGCATGATTCAGCCATGTGGATATTGTCGCTGCACGCTTTTGGCCTACGTGACTGGCATGTCATGTCCATTTGCAAGTCCATTACTATCCATTTGCCAGTGTGTCTTGTGGGCACATACTGGCCAGTACGTGCCAGTATTTTTTGCAATTTGTTAATTTTGTTAAGCAAAACAAAGTTTGTGAAAATGGTGTTTTAAGTATGCAAGATTTAACCCCTAGTCGGATATTTTAGTTAAGGTGCATTAGCAAGATGACGGTATTTTGCATTCTTTCTCTAATTTGTCTTCACTATATTGCAGCAAAACCAATGAGGTATTAATTAAAGCCTAACTTCAGCCACATAACTAAATAATTGTCAAATTCTTTACATTGCTGCCACTTATAGTAAAATTTCAAAAAATGTGTTCGAAAACGTTTTTTTGAGGGGGGGGCATTTTAATGATCAGACGCCGCCGAACGCCGCCGAAAGCCGCCGCCGCCGAGATTTTTTTCGAGCCTCCGCCGCCGAGTTTTGTCGGTCGGCTCGCCGCCGCCGCCGATCGAAAACACCCGGCACGCCGCCGCCGACTATGACAGGTCGGCGCAGACCTCTGAATTGAACCCCGGACCACTAGCACGTCAGTCCGGTGAAGACGCCACTGTAGACTACGCAGGTTTCACATTCCGGTGGGCGTGTCTGCAGACTAATTCAATAATTCAAAGTATAGAAATAATGTCACAAACATAGATCATAGAATGTGATCATACTATGCGGTTTGAATCTTAATAACTGCGCTGTAGTTCAAGAAAATCTGATCATTAACGACAATTAAAATTATTCACGATTTAGGGCAACGACTAGGCTATAAACAAATTTACTGTGGAAAAATTTGTGATAAGGTGAATCCTTTGTTTTAAAAATCACAAAAGATAATGAAAGCATAGGCACAATTAATTCAGTAAGCATTCGGCAATACACCGAGTCTGCCAACAACAAAGACTAATCAATACTACGAGTCTACGACTTAATTATTCTCTTAATTGGATTAGTCGATTTGACTAGGCGATCCTCAGAGTAGGACGACGTCCGGTTGCCTAATGCGACTAAGTGTAACTAGTTAAACGTCCATTGAGGACCGTCGGCTTACTATGATGCAATCCAGCGCTCTTGCATTGTTTATCACAGAGATCGATACAAGGTGCATTTAGCTTGCGTGCCATACGAATTCTAATTCTCTTTGCTTATACGTGTTAGCAGGATGACTTTTTAAAACGGGAAACGCGCCTTTAATTGAATAAAATAGATAAGAGTGACTTTTGCAAATTTGATAAAGATCAATTCTTCCTCAACCGAAGCTCACGAGCCCTTCTGTTCACAAAAATTTAAAACGATGTTTAGGGATGCATTTCCTTCACAGAGATGTTTTCACTGCGTGCATTTTCTGTTTTATGGTGGTTATTGCAATCACGAAAAGGGAGGGGGGGGAGCGATGCTAACAGATATGTTTGAAGCCAATATTGACAGTCTTTGTTCCTTTAAACCCCAATATCAAAAGACATGGGCGAACAGTGGGGCTCTCTTTCAAGTGTACGTGCTTTTGTACGTGCTTTTGCGCTATAAATCATTCTCACATGACATCGGTACGTAAATATTTTACAAGTTACCTTGTGCCAAATTAACCGGCAATTACCTCGCAGAATTGTCTACCTGGCAATTACCTGGCAGAGGGTCTAATTACCTGACTGCCGGGTAATTAGGCCTACACCTGGCAGGTTGGACACTGCCCCAGAGTAGCGCTCAGTTATCACCCATGTATATCTCTAACAAAACCTTGCCATTGTTGTCAATAGACAAATCTTAAAAATGCAGGCTATGCAAAATTAATGAAAGATCTGCTTTCAGGGTCGGCGCGCTGACATCCTCGTCCTCAAAGCAAAGCGGGATGGACTGTGCGCATTGCGCAGTGTATAGGCTACTCACGCCGCCTGGCAGTAAACTTTGCGAACGTAGTGACCATTCATTGACATCAGGTTTATCTGTAGACCCACTAGTAAGGATAGTTGTGACGATTAACTGCCTTCATTCCGTGAAAAATGTGCTTCATCGGAGAATCGATCAATGTACTGTGAAAAGCAATTTGACCGCGCTCGTCAGAGAATACTTGATTCACCGCGGGGCTCGCATCGAACATGTGTTTCGAACACTGTTGTTACGTGTATGCAAAAATAACTTCTGTCCTCCAGCTGTAATAAAGTGCAAAATTATTTGAATCGGTTGATAACTGAAAAGTTTTTTTATTTTCTAATTTGTCACATTTGGTGGCATAGCTGCACCCTGCACGAAGCTGCTCTGCTCCTGTAGGGTAGCACTTGCATGCTTTTGACAGAAAATTACTATGTGCATTGCCTTTCTGTTATTTAACCGCGTATATTTAATCACGTAGCCTTCTATGCCTTTTTAGCTGATATCAGTAAAAATGCTAAATTTTGCTTATCATATCGATGTTGAGAAAGCAATAAGAACAAGTATATAAACACATCTAGCTCGAACATGTCGCCAATACGAGAATTTTTCGCGCTTCAGATTCTGGTTTCAATCGTCTTCCCTCAGCTACTCGGATCATTGTTTAAACCGGGATCGTCTAGCTGTGAAAGTTGCTGCGCCGTAGGCCAACCTTTGTTTTTT
>JAQIWG010010251.1:0-10116 GCA_034695025.1 Chamaedrilus cognettii
GCAATTTTGCATGCAATTTTGCATGCAATTTTGCATGCAATTTTGCATGCAATTTTGCATGCAATTTTGCTTGCAACTATGTTAAGGTGGATGGATGACCGTTGTCATGACAACGATTTCCTTAACTGGGTTTCATGCACGGCTTGCATGAAACCCAGCTAAGGACATTTTACATTGTAATTTTCTTAACGTTGTTGCATGCAAAATTGCATGAAAAATTGCGTGTAAAATTGCAACTAAAATTGCATACAAAATAAGCATCGCGGGAAGGAGGCCTTAGATCAAATCAAAATCACGCGTCATCAGATTCTTGGGATATTCCATTTGGGTTGAATGATAACGTTAGTGAAGGGAAGGACGTTAAAGTCGCAATTATGATGTTGAGTTTAACGTCCGTTTTGGCCTCCGAAGTCTTTATTGGGAACGTGGCAGACGAATTTAGGCCACCTTGCCAAAGGATGCACGAAGTGATTGTCATAATTTGCCACAAGACTTCGTCTTCTTTGCATGTGAATCTTGTCAGCGTATTTGTTTGAGACCGATGCCTAAGGGATTTCCACCCACCGCTCGCTGCTGGCAGCCGATTTGCTCTACCAACGACACCAGACCTGTTTATAGTCCCGCTCTGGTTAGAAGACTTTGACAAGCCGAGAAATTGAATTTTCTGTATATAGGTAAAGCAGGGATTGAACCCCGGACCTCTAGCACGGCAGTCCAGTGATGATACCAATAGACCACACAGCTAAGAGCCAAATCCATTCTGCACCTATATCTTGTTTCCACGTTTAATTAATTACCACTAGATCTAGTGAAATATCTCTACGAGTGGCAACACTGGTCCCACCAAATCACCAAAAACGTGATATTTCTGTCGCCAGACGCGCTGGCGGAGGTAGAGACGTTGGGCGAGACGGTGGAGCTGCTACAGGCAAAACTCTGCTCCAAGGAGGGCGACGCAGCCGTGCGCACTCAAGGTGCACTCGAGGAGGAGTGGAAAAAGTGCCACGTGCTCCAGGCGGAAAAGTGCGTCTCTAATTTAGCGTCTATTATGTTTTCTGTATATCTTGCTGTCATTTATCATCTCGTTTACGTTTTACGTCCACTTTTCCGTGCGCGATGACACTCCCCCACAAATTCCACAACTCCCGATTCTTTGCCATCTCTCTATACATGCCTCGCTCCTTCATTTCGCTTTGTAGTGCCTCCCTCTATGATAAAAATGTGCCATAGTAGGGCATCTCTGGCGTCACTGGAATCTGTGCGCGGTTGCACACAGCGTAGCGTAGAGGGGACATAGTACAGCTCCGAGCAGCAGCTCCGAGCAGCTCAGAGCAGCGGAGAGCGGAGAGCTGCTCTCTGCTCTTTGCTCTCCGTTCTCTGCTCTAATCAGCTAATGTGGGCTGCAGCGTCTCACTTTAGCTAGTGCACTAGTTGCAACAGCTATTTTTGTCTTTACGTCAACGATTGTTGTCTTTTGCGATGATTTTGATTCTAAATATATGCAGGCCTCAGGCGGCGTCCCCGGGGTGTCGAGTACTGTGTGCTCAAACTCCTGTCTACACAGCAAAGACTACAATGTGGCCCTTAACTATAGATATTTATATAGGCCCAGTTGTTCAATCGGGAGTTATTTGGTTTAAATAATGGTAGACCAAAAATGACGTCACGATCCAATCAGATCGTGCAGATTTGATCCAGGACGCCGATATCGGGAAGTTATTCAAATAATCCTGGATCGTTCAACCGTGGTTGAAATAACTCTCCATTGAACAACTGGGCCTTAAAGACTGTTTCTGTGCATTGGTCCCTGCTTATTAGCCACTGCAGTCTATGAATTTATTTCACTCTCAAGGCGGGGGTGGCAAGCAACGCAGGCATCGACAACGCGGCATCTGATGTTCAATTTACCCTGCCTGTGCATCACTTTCGTCTTAAAGGATGGTAAACAGAGTTCACTAGCGCGGCCCTTAATGACTTCTAAGAGATTAACGATCGTTAACTTTTACCCGGCATTGGATCATTTCAAGTTGACGGTGTTACGATTGAGTTAGAGTTGCGTCAGAGTTTGACAAGTTAGATTCACATTCATATTCACATTTGCAATAATACTATAATGTGAAAACAGACAGACAACAGCAAAAATGTGAATATGAATGTGAGTCTAACTTGTCAAACGTTGACTCAACTCTAACTCAATCGTAACACCGTCGACTTGAAATGATCCAATGTCGAATGAAATCGATGAACATTCGACCATTGGACTCTTGTCGATGATTAAACTTCATTTGACTTTTGCCCACGAGAAGTATTGTACTCTATACTTGCATCTCTCTAACATCCCTCCAAAACTTGCATCTATTCCAGTGAGCCAGCTAAAGATAACTGTAGCTGTATAGGCGATAGCTGGGAAGTATACTGTATCATTGGCGCAGGGCTGCCCTGGAGGCAAGGCTCGAGGCCCTCGAGCGCGCCAGGCCCTCCCTCGACCTCGCCCGGTCCTCCTTGGTTGCGGTGGGGCGCAGGGGCTCCTCCTTTTCCTCCAGGAGGGCCAGGGGCGGCAGGGGGTCGCGGGATAGGGTGTTTGAAGAGGGGAAGAAGGGCGGGGGGGCGGAGGATAGCGAAACATCGGCTAATGAGTGAGCTGCGAATTTATTTATATATAATTTGAGGTATTTATTACATATAATATTTCTTTTATTTCTAAAGTTTCATGTCACTCTAGACCTATATTTGTTATACAGAAAAAAAGAAAAAGAAAAATAGTTATATGCTGTCAAATATTAAATATTTTCTGTATGTTATTTTAACGATTTTGCCTCCTAGAAATTTTGCTGCGTTAGATTTTTTTTGTTTTTGAGGCTATCCATTGTATTGAGCACCCGTAGAGTTTTTTTGGCGGATTTAATTTTACAATTGCCGATTCGCAAAAATTGTTAAAATTGCACGCATGCGATAATTTCAGGTTTTACAGTATTTCATTTGCATTGATAATTACATCAAAATAATTTTGTCTCGACTGCTTAGCGCACTGATGACAACATTGGCCTATTAGTGCTAGGAAACAGATAAAAGAGCGAAGGTATACTGTACAGTGAATTAACAAGTCATCAGGTAACATAAAACAGTTGACACAGCTCAGTAGATATATCCTACTGATATCGCTGGTATCCCTCATAGATATTAGAAGCTTAGATCGCGCGTATACTGCCGGACTCTGCCGTTATAAATAAGGACTTTTTGGCAAAAAGCGAGAGTTGATTTTAATTGCGGGTATTAGTTGTTAATTATTGTGATTGGATCTGAAGAGACCTTGTCAATCAATTGTTGGTGGTCGGTAATTGGTTTGGCCCGCGGGCCAAGCACCGCCCTCTTTATCCCCATACGTCCATCATTGTACAGCCTGTAGTGAGGGGCCTTGGTATCCCTCGGTATCTGCATACCGATATGTTAATGTGGAAAGGATCGCTGGAAGAGGGAGGGGGAAGAAAACATGGAAGGAGGCGGTAGAGAGCTATATGAAGGAATGAGGCATGAACAGAGAAATGGCAAAGAATCAAGAGTTGTGGGGGAGTCCCATCGTGGGAAACGTCCAACCTGTGTTGACACGGAAAAGTGGACGTAAATCGTAAATGATGATGATGATGACGATGATGTAGGCTACTATCTACGCATTGTTACCCTCTAATAATTTGCCTCCAAATCGTTAGATGGCGAGGGTTTATAGTATCAGCAGAACAAGGACCGCAGAGCGGATCATGGACCGTGGGTGGCTGGGTAGAACAAGGACCGCAGAGCGGATCATGGACCGTGGGCGGCTGGGTAGAAAGTTGACACGTAGGCTGAGGTGTTTTTCTGCATGGAATACAATGTTGGAGCACGTCAGAAATACTCAAAACTTAATTATTTTTGTCCAAATTTTTCATTTTTTCTGAATATTTTTTTTATAGAGCAAGCTTCAACAGTTCCACGGATGTGCGCTTTAAACAGCTTTGTATTCCGCGGGGAATAAGACGAGCTCTACCTATGTGATAAGCTCTAACCTGGCGCCATCTTGAAAAATCGTTTTTGAACAACTCAAGCCAATCTAACGTTCTAGTGTTCTGGATGAGCCTATCCCAGTTTGTTGCTTCTGCCGCCAGTTGCAGCAAGGAGAGCGACCCGACTCCTCCCAAACAAGCGCACAACTCCGCCACCTCCTCCCCCGAGGGGGCCGACAGCCCCAGCGACTCCCGCGATGGCCCCGAGGACGAGCGGGGGAGGTCCGGGGGGGTCGAGGGGGCCCTGGCCAGGGAGCGGCGTCTCACGCGGGAGCTGAGGGGGCGCGTGGAGCGCCTCGACGCTCAGTACCGCGCCCTCAAGGCTTGCTGCTTGCAGGGGGCGGCCCGCCGGAAGGCAAGGGGACATCGGGGGCACGGGGGGGGCGGGGGGGGGAAGCACTCCCCCAGACAGGAGGCCGGCGTGAGTAGTGGTTGTGGTTTTAGAAGTTTTTTTAAAGTTTAAGGCCTCCTTTCCACGATGCATATTTTTCATGCAATTTTGCGTGCAATTTTACATGCAACCGTGTTAAGAAAATGACAATGTAAAATTCCGTTGCCATGACAACGATTTCCTGAACTGGGTTTCATGCACGGCTTGTTCCTTAACTGGGTTTCATGAAAGCCAGTTAAGGACATTTTACACTGTAATCTTCTTAACATGGTTGCATGCAAAATTGCATGCAAAATATGCATCGTGGAAAGAGACCCTAAGACAAGACAATTCAAGACATTTATTCTCTGGCAGAGCAGAAAACCAAAATGAACAAGAAATAGTTATGGATCAACTATCAATAAATTTTTGTTTATCTGCCACGCCAACCGAACACCGGGTGTGAGAGAAGCAGAAGTTGCCTATCGAGGCGATATTGTTATCAACTTAGCGCTGTCTAATTTTTTACACTACAGTCTGATCATTGTTGCTTTTTGATAATTTGATACCTTATTGGTTTTAAGAATATTTCCTGTATAGTGAAGAAAAATGCTTCAAAATAGCGCCATGCCAAACAGACTCGTCTAGGCTCGCTGCGTGTCGAGGTGGAAGCTGGAGTGGATGCTTTGCTTAGCAAAGTTGCGAAGTCGCAGTCGCACATTCGCAGTCGCATTCGAAGTTGCAGGGCGCAAAGTGCATTTTGACTAAAATGTCAGACTAGGGGTTAAGGACCAAGTGAAGTCTATTCCAGTCCGGTTCAGTGCCTCGAGGCCAAGCAATGAACCGCTGCCCTTCTTAATCGCCTTTCACGACTCGCCCGGGGAGGTCTGGGATGCAGATCTGTTCTCTTTTTCATCCCAGTCTGCAGGGGTATAACTCCCTAGTGAGTAGGCGTGAGTAAGCCCGTACAGAGACTAGGACAGACAAACACACAAAAGCACCTCTTCGGTGCTTTTTCAAAAAGTGAATGTCAACACTGGTGCGTGTGGTCTTTTATAACCACCTGGGTGGTGGTTATTGGTGGTGGTTTTTGGTGGTGATTATTTGGTGGTGGCTATCACCCAACGTTAAGGATACGCCGTTGTGTAAAGCCTACACCTCCTAAAAAAGATTGCAATACGCCTTTTGTGATGATAATTTGATTCTCTTGTATCATTTTTGTAGAATCGGCGCGGAAGGCATCATCAGCCTTGTTCCAAGTCTAAGGCGGTAGGTTCTCATGAGAATAGTTCAGGCCTGTCTAACAAACTGATTACTTATTTTTTTCATAATTGCATAATATTTTCGGACAACATACAATATACAATATACAATATACAATATACAATATACAATATAAAAATACAAAATGCAAATGCAAATCAAAAATATTGCATTATATCATTACTATTAAAATATACAAATACTAATAAAATACATTAAAATACATTAAGATACAGTGAAATACATTAAAATACACTAAAATACAGAAGCACCCATTGTCAGACGTAAAAATGCGTTAAGATACAGTCCAGTGCGACCCTATACCTGCCTGATTACTGATTACTGTGATTACTTATTTGTCTGCCATTCTTCTCAATATCTACGTTTAAGACCGGCAGACGTTTAAGACGTTTTTTTCTACTGGTTCGGACTACTGAAGCTGGGCTCTTATGGCTGGATGCCCTTCCTGACGCCAACCACATAAATTATTATCTGATGCACGGGGTTAGCAGCTAGCGACGCTTGTGTGTTTAGCAGCCTTGCTGAAGGGACTAATGCCATGTTTTTGTATAGAGGAGACTAGGACAGAGCTAGGAATCCAACCCCTGACTCGTTCGTTCGTCAGGTTGCCGCTGGCGGCGTAGCCTTGAGTATGAGTGAGCGCCAAGCGGGTCTATTCTGCGCCCTCCGCCGTACCGCGTTCAGCCCCATTTTGAAGGGTTCAGGTCCCCCTCCACAGTCCGAGTCTAGGTGCCCCTGAGTCTCAACCCCTGACTCTCAACTTCTCATCCAGACGTCTTAACCACTACACCCCAGAGCCTCACTCCATCAGCGCTGTTGGACCTTGGATTTATCGATAGTTTTATATTGCTACCCCTCCCCCGCCCGATGCTGCCTTCAACTTGATGCAGCCTTCAACTTGATGCTGCCTTCAACTTGACGCTGCCTTCAACTTGACGTTACCTTCAACTTGATGCTGCCTTCAACTTGACGCTGCCTTCAACTTGACGTTGCCTTCAATTTGATGCTGCCTTCAACTTGATGCAGCCTTCAACTTGACGTTGCCTTCAACTTGATGCTGCCTTCAACTTGACTTTGCCTTCAACTTGACGCTGCCTTCAACTTGACGCTGACTTAAAGTTGATTCTTAATTTTAATTCTGCCAATGTCACTACCGCTAGTGGTATCATAGACTGGCTTAATTTGTTTGCATTATTAAAAGATATTGTTTGTCCCCCCCCCAGGGCCCACGGCCGGACGCCCCGTGCCAGGAAGGCGCTGCTGGCTCTGCCAAACAACCTGCCGACTTCGACACCAGGTCTGTCTTGTTTCGTTCATTGAGTTCCTGGTTCAGTGGATTACGTTCCATTAGTAATTTAATGAAGTTTCACTTAATAGGAGGCATGGGCCTAATCCAATTGAGACCCTTTAATCACAGAGGTACGTGACTGCTCATCTAGAACAGCTGTCGTCGATTTTTGCGTCTTATAGCGGCCGGCTACGTTACGCTTCAAATGCAATACTGTAGAAAATTTCATGTACATCATTTACGAAGGGCCCCTTGTTTGCGTAGACCCGGGGCAGATGCCCCGTGCTCCCATATGTAAATCCAGCACTGGTCAGCACCCCTACCCCCTTCCCGCTCGGGAGTTCTGTACGGAAAGGAAAATGATCTTGTGTAACGCTCGAGCCCTTATGCCTTAAAGCCCCCCCTGTTATGGAAGGCTGGAACCACTATACTGCCAGCGAGGTGTTAAAATGATGATAGCGATGTACAGTTGTGGAGAACCAGGGACGGGGCCGGGGTCGGGGCCCGGAGGTGCCCAGGCCTCCCTCTCCACCGAACAGCTTTGTCAGCAGATCGAAGACCTGATGCGCCGGTCAGTGCATGCCTCTAGAGTGACGTTGCCTATTTGTATTGTTAGCACGCTGTATGTGTAGGATGTTAAGTATAATGTGAAGTGATCTTTAGTTATCACGTGGGATTGCCATATTTTCATTATTCATATAAGGGACACCTGTTAACCAACGGCCTCATTCAGGAAACGATCTTATGACAATCTCAGTCCTAAGAAGAGAATCTTAGGAATTGTTTTTCTTTTTTATTGGAAACTCTGCATTGTGCGCGAACTGAATGATGACGTCACGGCGAATGTATTATATTTGTTTTAAATTTTAGTTGGGATAAAATTTAAGATAATCTTACAAAATGTAGGTGAATGAGGCCAATGGGTTCAATTTTTTCGCAAAGTATTTAACCTAACAAGAAGCAATGCTGCGATTAACGTGGCTTAAGTCGTTGACTTATCCGGTAAGTAAGTTGGTTAAATTTATGGTCTACGCTGCGTTCTAGAGTGTGTCAAATATTTTGTCACATTGGACTGGCATTTATTAATGCATTCTATGGGTAAATACACCTCTAGAATGCATTTATAAATGCCAGTCCAATGTGGCAAAATACTCGATACGCTCTAGAACGCAGCTGGTACATGTGTTTGCCCGAGAATAAAACAAACGTTTCCATGATATGTCGTGCAGACAGCGTCAGTTCGGCGCCCTCCTAATGTCAGGGGACATTCGCTGCATGGAAGGGGAAGGCTCCACCCCCCCCACACCCCACCCGTGCATCCCCCCCAACCTCGGGAGCGCTCTGACCCCCCGCTCCCCAGCCAGCAGCGTGGGGGACCGGGGGCAGGGAGTGGGGGCTGCGGGGGCCGACTTGGGGGCCAGCGGGGGGCGCTACGGGGATTGGCAGAGGGGGGGTGGGTGGGAGCAGGTGGGTTGGGAGGGGGAGACGGAACAAGGGGGGTGCTGCAAGTGTGGATGTCAATGCGTGGCGGTTGATCTTTCTCTTCTTATTTTTTATGTATTGTCGTTAACAGCAATAAGAATGCTGACCTGAAACCCCCTGCAGACCGGGGAAAAAAGAATTGGCTAGCAGCCAGAGCTCCCCGAGCGAGTGGCAAAAGGCGACTAAAGAAGGGGGAGCGGTTCTGTGCAGGCCCTCTTGCACAAAATCGGACTGTACATACAGAGTGTGTCATAAAAAAACAACCCTCTAGCGAATTCACGATAACTCAGCCAAATGTTCTTTTTTGCCTCATATTTGTCGGGATTGGAGCTGAGATAATTTGGCACAAGCTCCTTAAATTTCAGACAACAATATGGCGTTTTAAAATTATGAAGCTTGAAAAAGATGAGTTGTTGATGCTATTTGTAACTTAAAAAATCTCAGGACTTGTGGCAAATTATCTCAACTCAAATCCCTGCTAATGTGAAGCGAGCAGTTTTATTTTTGACCGCAAATTCGCTAGGGGATTGTTTTTTTATGACGCACTCTGTAGTCTTTGTGCTACGCACGGTCCATGAGCTACGAAAAACAGAAAAAACAATGCTGATCAGAAACTGCTTTTTTGGAGGAGTACCTCAAAAGGGCATACTGTAGAATGTGAAATTCTTGCTGCGTGTTATTTTGTTGATTTTGTCTCTCACTCATTTTACTGCACTTAATTTTCGCGCTTTTGAGGACTGCCGTGCATTATAGCTTCTGCAGCTTAATTTTTGCTGCTGTAGTTTTGGCGAATTTGTCCAGTTCGTGAAGTTCGTCGAAATGACATGCGGGCGGAAATTTCATGTTTTGCAGTATTTTAGCCTACAGTAAATTAATACACAGAAGGAGATGTAATGGAGGAAAGAATAAGGGTGAAGAGAGGATCAGGAAAGCCACGTTTTTGTACAATACACGTGTACGCAAAGATGAAGAGAAGGGCCGAGGATCGGCTATGGGTGGAAGGTTTGGGCACCAAAGAAATTCCATGTGGCAGCACACTGAAGATGCGGTTTCCAAGTTTAATTCCACGTGGATGTGTTTTTCTGGCCGCAGGCGCCAAGCGAGAAGAGTATTGCTACACGGATGGATGAAGCAAGATGGCAGCAGCTTAGCAGCGATCTCGACTTTGGTTGTTCTTGGTGAGGGGGGGGGGTTAAGTGGGCTCTCCCCCCCTTTGAGGGCTCATAGTAGTGGCGGTCCTAAGGGGGGAGTGACTTGGACTCAAACCCCCCCAATTTACATCTAAGATAAATCGCTTCAGGCCCCCCATGCAAGTCCAGTCCCTCCTCCCAAGCCACACCCGTTTTGTAAAGTCAAACCCCCTCGAAGCCCCCCTGTTTTTCATTCTAGAGTCCACCAAAGGTTCGAAACTGGACAAGCATAGCTGGGCGATTTAGTTATCTAGCTGAGATAACTGTCTTAACTAACGCAATACCCAGATATCCGGGGATATTTTTTTTATTAAATAGCGCATTGTATTATGGGGGCTGGGGATATTAAAAAATGCAATCTAGGGATATTTTTTAACCTAGATACCCAGAATCTAGGTACATTCCTTTTTAGGTTCAATCGTTTCGCTGGTTGTGAACTGTCCAACGCTGAAAGAAACTACGGAG
>JAQIWG010010252.1:0-10113 GCA_034695025.1 Chamaedrilus cognettii
TGGGATAACAGCTTTACTGATGGGATAACAGCTTTACTGATGGGATAACAGCTTTACTGATGGGATAACAGCTTTACTGATGGGATAACAGCTTTACTGATGGGATGACAGCTTTACAGATGGGATAACAGCTTTACTGATGGGATAACAGCTTTACTGATGGGATAACAGCTTTACTGATAGGATAACGGCTTTACTGATGGGATAACAACATTACTGATGGGACTTCAACATTCGTAAAGCGAATTGCTGGCGGTCATGAAATCTATCAAACTTTAAATTTACTTTTCGTTTTCTAATATACGAGTGAGGCACTGTGGTGTAGTGGTTAGGGCGTCGGACAAAGAGTCCAGAGACCTGGGTTCAAGTCCCCACGCCCGCAACTATGAAACCATGCGTTACAGGCCCTTCAGCAGTTAAGCACACAAGTGTGACTAGCTGCTAACCCCTTGCCAGAAATTATTTATTTGATTGGCGTCAGAAAGGGCATCCGGCCATAAAAACCCAGCTTCAGCAGTCCTCACTAGAGCACAATCATCTAACCTATGTGAAAATATGGATATGAAAAGAATAGACGACAAAAAGGCGGTTAGTTAGTTTGTTGATATGCCCTGTACACAGGAGGCGCGTGAAGCGGTCAGATTGCAGCCGGATCACCAGGATGTTGGCTGGGTGCGAGTCGACTTCCAGCCAATGAAGAGCGTCGTTGCAGCTTACGCTAAACTGTGGATGTGGATGTTTACACAATATCTCTCAGATCAGGTTTCAGTTTTATCTAAAAGAATTTAAAGCAGGAAAATGTAACGGATTAGGTATGGTAAAAAATTATGTAAATACTTTTTTAGTTTAGCCAAATCACCGTTGAAGCACACTTGTTATTGATATTTAGATAAATCACAAATTTGTTGGCTTTAAACTATAACTTTACGATTTACTATTGCTATTACAATTACCATTACTCTACAGTCTACAATTTAAACAATTTTATCATGAACTAAAATTGTCACCCCTTTTAAGGAAGTGTTACAAGAATAAAACTAGTTTTGATTTAAATTTATAACTGATCTGCAGTTTTGCATTTCAATAATGGTATTTTAAAGCTGATTCTCGCATTAGATTTGACATTTTATTTTTGAGGCACAATAAGAGAATTAAAATGTGATCTGTTTGAGATTATCAATCAATTCGAGTCTTAAACTCTGGTTTCATAGTTGTTTAACTGACCTGTATCAGCTGTTTACATGAATTTCATACCAAAATTTATGTAAGGCAGGTGGGTGGGGTTGTAGTTTAAAACCCGTGTGTAGTAACGCAGACTGTTACAGTCCAGTCTGTGCGGGAAGGCTACGCACAGACCGCTCCCCCCTCTTTAGTTGCCTTTTACGACTCACCCGGGGAACCCTGGGCTGCAAACTTGTCTCTTCTTTGTTCCCCGACTTGCTGGAGTAGTTTTGTAAGCCGGATTCTGGCATCAGGCTTTTAAAGTCAATCATACACATGATTTCATGGCAGTTGTGCATGTTCATGAGCGTAATGTAACTTTACTTTTTGTTTCTTCTGTTTTTTTATTTTTTTGCTCTTAATGCGGCTGGTTTGCTCAGGTATCAAAGATGGTTGTGGGGCTGGTAGAGTTCCTGCAGCGAGTCGAGCCTCAGATTGAGGCGATCTCTGACGACAACATGGACATGGCGACAATGATGCAAGTCACAAGGAGTCTGCGAGAGGCAAGTTGAGGGAGTCTGATGCAGAGACGTACCTTACCTTCTGGCTAAGAAATCTTTCCTCGGCAAGGAAGGGAATTTAACAGTAGCCCATTACTGACATGCGAAGGAAGGGAATTTAACAGTAGCCCATACCTGCCATGCGAAAAAGCATTTTGTCTATATGAATTAACTTGCAACGTTTAAAAACTAAAGTGACATTATAAATTTAAAGCAGTTTCAATGCACTTTTGCAGTAAATTGAAACTTACATAAATTAATGTGGAAAAAAATTGTTGTGGTCTAAAATTTATGACAAATCTTAATTTTTCTCGAATGGCAGTTGTGGGTTACCGTTTAAGTCCTTTCTTCGTCGAGAAAGTTCAAGTAGATAGGAGTTAAGAAACGTTTCTGGAATCGCTCTGAAAATTGACTATAAACTAGCCGCGTTTTTTGTTTATTGCATGTAAGAATATCACATATAGACTTCTTTTGAGATCCCCGACGACGCCATTAGACGCCGAAACGGACTCTAAATCCATTATTATTGTAGTTATATCTACCTCAGGAGTAAGTATGCTACATAACGGTTGTCATGGCCAGACCCACCATACAAACACGTTACCCGTTAAGATTTTAGAGTACTACTCCCCTTTTATATCTTATTGACTGCGAATCAGTTTTTTGTACACTTCTTCTCCAAATTCACTGAACAGAAGTCCGATATTAAATATTAGATATTTAATAATGAAATGGAAGAATACGCTAAGTACACATCGGAGCTCTTATAGAATAACTTGACAGCACCAGAATTAGAACCGATGCCTAACAACTAATAGTCTTTACACAAATTAAGTAAGTATGTGCATGGGCTGGTTTTTCCAACACGGATTTAATGTTAATTCAGGATTTAACCCACCATTTTGCATAGGCTAACTCCTGAACCACCATTTAATCCTTGTTGGAAAAACCAGCCCCATGTGTTTTAATGCTACTGCTTTAAAAACTTCTCTTCTCCCTGCAGGTGACCAGTGTACAGCAGGAGACTGATGGTAAGCTGATAGCGATGAGTCGTGCGGTGGCCATACTGTGCTCAGCCAATTACACGCTCGATGAACCTGCCGCTCTGCACGCCGCTGATGCCACTGCAAGGTGGAAACGACTCAAGGTCAAGGTTGCAGAGATACGCAAGAAAGCCGAACAGCTAATTCAGGACAAGTCGGGACACGAGTCCATGGTAGATGCTGCTGTTTATATCTGTTTATTGTCGTAGCATAATTTGTTGTCAATTTGAGGGTACTGGTGTTGAAGTTAAATTGAATACTATAGTTCATATTTTTGTGTAAGCGGATGTTTAAGTGTTTCGTCAGTGTATATACTGTGCTGTGCATTCTTATCGATGTTTGAACCTTAAAAATACTACGATAAAGTTTTTGTGTTAGATGCAGTAGCCATCTGAATAAAATAATTAATTAACCGACCAGGCTTACTGACATGACTTTCCCTCCTGGCCAGGCTGTGATAGGAACCAATCCGATCTCAACCTGGGTGAACTAATGAATACAGATGATGCCAATGTTGACGAGAGGGCGTCCGCGATACGATTGTCAGATTATGAAACGGACGAAAAACCTGTATATTATTATATTTATTGTCCAAGTCTCATTGAAATTTCACAGTGCTATGTGAATGCATTATTTGTCTTGCATTGTTATGTATATCTATCTATTCATATTTGTAGATCATCTCTTGTTTCTTTTAAGCACAATAGAAGAATATAGTCCTGCGTATGGCCCTTGTTACTTCCCTAATTAACTCGTTCATCGCTGACTCGTTCATTTAGGCCAAAGACTCTGCAATGTTTGGAGAGCGAATTGCATCCTTCTATGAGGCACTGAGGTCGTGTGAGATGTACGGGAGGGAGTGCTCGACAGAAGTGGCCGACGTCTGGTTACAAGACTTCAACGTTCGACTGCGAGAACTGGATCAGGATGGAGAGGATCTGCTTGACCTGCAGTCCTATCTAGATCATCCCGCAGAGGACTTTGAACTGCTGCCACGGTCAGTTTTTTATCGCCTCTAGGCCAGGGGAAAAAGAATTGGCTTACGCAATTCCTCGGGTGAGTCGTAAAAGGTGACTAAAGAAGGGGGGAGATTCTGTGCCAGCTCTCTTGCACAGAACCGAACTGTATATAGTCTTTTAGTGTATACTGGCTACATATGGTCTCTAAAGCACCAAAAACAAACAAAACAAATGGTTGCTTTTATTTAGGGATTCATGATCCTTTTTTACAATCAGTCAATCGCACATGGATAAAATTATTATTGCTAAAGCACTTCTTGGATTATATGTTATTTCAATGGCATGATTAGGTTTGAATATGCAATAATGTTAACACAGAGACGTGGGCCTTTGGATTAACGTTTCATATATTGATCAACATTTTTTCACTACATCTGTTGATCAATAATCAAACTTCAGTGTGAACTTAGCGTGAGCATTAAATTTCATCACTGAGGTAAAAAAAAAATTTTTGTTGAATTGCATGTACTCAGTTGCATCCATTGATGTTCAGAACTTTGCACTATTTGATGTCGCGTTTATAGTAAATGATTTTATTTTACATCAGTTGATCCTAAGTGGGTGATTGTTGTTAATTCCATTAAGTGATGCCCAATTTCACCAACTTATGCCCAATTCCACCGACTGATGCTCAATGACAGTAATTGATACTCAATTCCATCAAGTGATGCTCAGTTGCATCAAGTGATACTCATTTCATTAAGTGATGCTCAGTTGCATCAAGTGATACTCATTTCATCAACTTATGATCGATTCATCAGCTGATGATTTCACAAACTGACGCTTAATTTAATTAGATGATGCTCATTTCATCGACTAATCCTCAATGTAATCAACTGATGATCAATGTCAACAACTTATGATCAATGTCATCAACTAATCAGTTTCATCTACAGATGCTCAATTGCCTCAACTGACGCTCAACTGCCTCCACTACCCCTTGTCTTTAGGTGCCACGAGGAGCTGGCGCAGCTGGAGCAGGTCTGGGTGGTGGCGAGGGTGGTGAGGGGGCGCCAGCGGGAGTGGGGGGCGACCCGCTGGGTGAAGCTGCGCATGGAGGCTATGGAGGAGGAGCTGGGCGCTCACAGGGTCCTGCTTGACGAGCTTCCTGAGGACGCGTGCGAGTTTGACATCACGCAGGGACTGCTCGCGTCTGTGCTGCGCATGCAGGTGAAGAAAGCTTCTAAACTTTGAGATTTTGTTTTTAGCCTACCCCGGTATGTAAGCCAAGTATTGCCAAGTTGTCTCATTGGTATGGAGTTATTTTTTTATCATATTGTTTTGGAAAGAAGGTGTCAAATATTGGATAGCCAAGAATGAGAAAACATTTTGAATTGTCAGCTTGCCATAATTGTGAAGGATGTGCAGCAAATTGCTGTGGAAGAGTGTGTGGGCCGAAGGTGTCAAAATTCAGAAATATCTAGAAATATGTGGATCTAGTCTTCCTTCATAACGGTATTACTGGAATGTCCTTTTAACTTTGACAGCGCCTGATTCGATATTTTTACAAGGAGAGTCCTAGCACATATGCTGATCTGAGTTACTATTAAATATCGAAAACATGCTTGACGGCAGAATTTTTAAAGATTTGGTTAATCGGTTTTTTTTGCAGTGTACACTTCCTTTCTAGTGAGATGAAGCTAGTAGGCTCACTATTTTCAATCAAGTTCAACACAGCCTTTTTGAAGAGTTAATCTTCTTTCGTTTGATCTCGTCGCTTTGCATTTTGTTGACTATTTAACTGTGTTGTGCTTGCATTGAAGCAATCGGCATTTGAGACCAAGATGTTGTTTTGTTACCATTCATCGACGACGTTTTGTGGCCTAGTGGCCTTAGATTGGCAAAGGTGGTTTAAATTTGGCAGCCACAAGTGTTCCTTCAATGCCTACGGCGGAACCACCACCAGCGACCTTCCGTGGTGCAATGAGGCATCTCCTGTCAACTCCTCGCCATAAACGGCTACTAACAACCATAAAAAGTCTCACTCTGTGGTTTTAGGAGTACTTGTCGATAGTGAGTGACCTGTCAAACCCTGCGATGCGCAACGTTCACTGGAAGCTGCTCGGGCGAGCTGTAGGGGGCCCCGTCTCACTGGACCACGACGCTGTGACGAGCATGACGCTGAGCGAGCTGCTGCAACTCAGGCTTCACGGTCCGTACTTGACTCGCACGTAACTTAGTTTCATACCCACCATGGCGAGTTAACCTCGACTTGGCTCAATCAGCGGATTAAGTGATGTCACGCTAGGCACAGGAGATTGACAACGGTCACTCTCAACTCGCCGATTGACCAACTCGAGGTTAACTCGCCATGGTGGGTTTTGGCCTTAGTTCAAACGTTAAGTTCTTGTGTGTTTTATGCTGTTATATGATGTGCTGCTTGCTGCTTATCATCATACTGCTTGTTGATTGCCAGTATGCCACTTGCATGCTGGTTGTTGATTACCGGTATACCGCTTGCGGATTGCCAGTATGCTGCTTGTTGATTGTAGGTATCCCGCTTGCTGATTTTCAGTGACAGGACAAGATAATATGTTACTTGACTATTCCTTTTATGGTTACATTTTTCCCTGATGTTTTGTTTATAGAATGGTATCAATTTAATGCTATACGGCTCGGATTTTCCGCTTTTATAGCTACTGAAATTTCTTTTGAAAACAAAATTCATTTTAATTAGCATCGCCTATATTTCATTTTAATATTGCTAGCTTCGCACAAGGAGGTGAGGTACTCTGCGCAAATTTGTAGGCACCTGGGATGGTAAATACTGCTTAGAAGCTATAATAACATGGCTGACGACTCAACGCTGTTCAAATCTGTAGGTGGATTGCTGTGTTTAGAAGAAGATGGAGGTGAAAGATTGACCAATCACTGCACGTGAACCATAGCGAGTGCAAGATCTAAGAATGCCTCAAGCACCCTGATTGGTCAATCTGAAACTTGATCTGTGTGTATTGATCTCGACGTGCATTCATGCGATCAATCTTGCGTGTTGTTGCACAGAGCATCGCGACACGTTGCGTCATATAGTCGCGCGTGCCGTCGCTGACTATGAGATCGAGCGTCGTCTGAAGCGCTGCGAGGAGATCTGGTCGAGCAAGGTCTTTGAGCTTCGCCCCTACCTTCCTGGCCACGCCCCCCTCGAGCCAAGTCACGCCCCTTCTGAACCAGACCCGGTGCAAAATCAGGCAGTTGAAGAGCCAGATCAAGGACTGAGTCGTGACTCCCAAGGGCCTGATTCATCATCAACAAACAACGCCCGCGAAGAGACTGAACACGGGTCAAACCAAGCGCTCAATGATGCGGATCAAGAACCGGGTCAAGCTCGTCAAGAGGTTGATCCGGAGCCAAGCCAGGGCCCCCAGGTGTCTGATCCGGTTCAAACCTCGCATGAGTCCGACTCGGCACTTATCCATACACGTGTGAGTAAAGATGTTAACTTCTTTTTTGTAATTAGATTTTGTCCTATTACGCAATTATATTTCAAGATAATTTATGTGGTTTTTTGGCTTTCTTTGATTGAGGGTTCAGCATCAGCGTTAACGATCTTTTGTTATGCAATCAGTTACATGGAAAAAACTGTAGTTAAACTGTTTTTTTTATATTGTTTTTACTTTTGTTGGCTGAAATGCTTTTTTAGATATGCTACCGGTCAAAATTAATATTTTACTATGCTTTTGATTTCTGTTCTTTTCAGTTTCTTTATGCCTTTTTTTTTTACAGTAGTAATTGCTCGTGGTAAACTCTTACTAGCAATATGAAGGCAAGGGGTGTGATGCAGCGGCTGGGTTTACATGTTAAAATCGGAACTTGCAGATTTCATGAGAAGCTTGAGAATCTCTCAAATGAGCCAAAGACGCGATTTGGTCACGGTGACCTTAATAGAGTTTCATTCATTTAGTTACGAGTATGCTAACTAAGCTTTACAGTGGATGTTGTGCTACTTTCTTGAAATTGGCCAAATAAGATCAAATTTAATGTTTAACCTGGATGATTTGCATTGAATTTAGTGGAGATTTATTGAATTTAGGTGGATAATATTTGTTTGTATGCTAATTTATTTGTAGGCTATTAATTACATTTGGTGAGAACATCCTATGCTTCTAATGATAAACTGAGCAGCAGGGGCATAGCGGTTGAAGCGACGGGAGGGACGCATCCCCCCTGCGGACCAGGGCGTCCCCTCATGAATAATTGTGATCCCCTTGGAAACTGCATTGATGAGGGGGACGCATACCCCCATGATTTATGCTGGTCCCCCCCAAGGACAAAAGTGAGTTAAAAAGACATGAATGGTGGTCCCCCACAATAATTTATGGTTGGTCCCCCCCCAAAAAAAGGAGAAAAGGACCCTGTTGATGGGAAAAAATGTCTGTCAGCATCCCCCCCCCTCCCCTGTCCCGCTCGTCAGTTCTGCACGGAAAAGTACTTTGGTCTGCAGGATTGCAGGTAATAGAATGGTACGTGAGAAAGGACTTTTTTGGATGAGTTTTCTTTAGAAAATTGGTCCCCCCACCGCCAAATCCCTGACTGAGCCCAGTAGATCTAACTATATCCAAGTTAAATTGCCCAGCATCGATGGTTGCATACATTCCCGAGCGTCTCATTACTTGTAGATTTCTGTCATTTATATCCAGGTTGTCGGTCCAGCGTTCCTTCTATCTAACGTCGATGCGATATTCCTCGAGCTGACCAATCAGCAGATAGAGCTGCAGGCGCTGCACGGGAACAGCGCTGCGATTGGTTCGTTCGTGGACGCCATCTGTCGGTGGCAGACAACGCTGCGAGATGTGGAGCGAGTGTTGTCGGCGTGGGTCAACGTTCAGGATTTGTTCTCGACGCTCGACGAGGTTTGAACTAGTTTATTTTATTTTATTTTGTGACATTCATTTTAATACCTGATTACGTGCGGCCTTTTGACATTAGGCAACGTTTTACTTTGTTAGTAAAACGTGTTAGTAGTAGTTTACTTCGTTTGACAATAATAATTTTTTATTTATTTGGATATAGGGCTATTAGAAAATGTTAGGATATTTGCACACGCTTGGCTATGTTGGGCAAACTAACATTGTGCCCCATTGGTATCCACCCTAGCACAAAATTGTCTGTCTTCACCTTAAAACGCGCGTATGCATCGCCATTGAAGTCAAGAACATGTTGTATTGTCAGCTTTTTCTCTTAACCCCCATCCTTCAAACTTTAACTTCTCTGCTGCACTCCACCCTATTGGATGCAGGGCTGACGAAATTAAGCACCTTTGCCCACGGTGCACGAATTGACTCGAAATCTTTTGCCGCGGCCGGGAATCGAATCGTCTCTCTGCCACACTCGCAATCCGAAGTTCAAATGCTCGATGTTCATATTCATTGTACTCGATTTTTGCAGATTTACTCGATTGAGGAGCAGCGGTCTTCCTGTCCGACAGAGTACGATTTATTCGCCGAGGTTCGTCAGGACTTGCAGCATCTCATGAAGAGGACCGCGGACAACGTCAACGTGCTGCAATGCTGCCAGAGAGCCGGTTGGATCAACTATTCTTAATATTGGCTTTTCAATTTGTAAAATAATTAAACTGAAAAGCTGAAATTTCAACTACGATTTATGAGTAGACACTTTTGTAATGCGTGTATATTGATAGGTAAATTTGCATTATATATTTTATGTGTTTAGTATTTGGCAGCCATATTTTTAGTAGTTGGCATCCAGAATACGCTTTAGTTTAATTCAGCACAATGCGTAACATATGGTTTCATGTAGTCATTTTTGCACTGTTTATTTGAACTATTTAGAATTATTTTTTAGCTAATCGTACTGTGGACTATAACCCTGTCACGACTGTACATTTGAACTATCTAGAACTATTTTTTAGCTAATCAAACTGTGGACCATAACCCCAGATGCATGTATGAAGTATAGTCGCCACAGTCTTACGGGAAATTCCTATCTCGTTGATTGTCTAAAAAAGTTATCACGTATTCATCGTCGGCATATTCCGAACACGTTTGTTCCATGTTCCGGGAACACACATATTCGAAACATGGCTCTGAATCTGACGCTGAAGACGTAATGTAACTCTACCTTGAAGGGTTTCAATTACGTCAGCAACGTCAAATGATTTGCAAGAAATGTTTAGAAATTAAAATTAAGCCCTGTGTTTCTTCGTGACCCTAGAGCTTATTTGATCTGCCTTTCGGGCAGTTTTGAGTGTTTCCACTAGCACTGCTCGATAGAGCGTCTCCATATTAGAGTAGTAGTGATTCTAACTCAAAAGTAAACAAAAATTCACTTGATTCAGTATAATCCTATAGGGTCCAATTATTTCTAGGTACT
>JAQIWG010010253.1:0-10113 GCA_034695025.1 Chamaedrilus cognettii
ACTGGTTGTAGGGCGGATGTGTGTATTACCGACTGGTTGTAGGGCGGATGTGTGTATTACCGACTGGTTGTAGGGCGTATGTGGTGCGCTGTCTGAGTGAAAGCGTGCAGAACAACATGTTGTTGAACAAGGAACAGAAAATTACCAAACCCTGTCGGAAGCAACTCAAGTTTGAGCTGCTCCAAATGGTAATTCTATTTTCACTTTGAGATGTTTAACTAACTAGTTTAAAAAAATTTGACTTGGCACTGCTTGGTTGTGTTTGCTTAGTTATTTCATTCTTCTTGTGCCTGAGTGATTACTCATTGGGACCAATAAATAAATCTTTGCCCAGCGGTTTTATTGATATTTACTATGCATCATTAAAAAAAATGGCACAACAGTACCGTACGGTACGTGAAAGTCTAGTGAAGTTTATTCACTATCGGCCTATTAATGTTATTACTTGACTATAATGACCGATATCATATTCATTGTGCTACAGATTTTTTCCGTGTGGAAATGACATTGATATTATAACTAGGGATGGTATATGAACGTTTGCAAAATATAAGAAAAGAAGAATCGTATGATGTCAGGTGATTGTGTTGTGGCACATTATGTCTGCAGCTGCCCTTGTTTTACCTTCAGGGTGAGAACATCAAGCTTGATCCAGAGCTAAATAAAGCCTGTTTGCAAGACCTTAAGAAATTCTGCAGATCCATGGGCTTTGGAAAATCTGCTGTTAGTATTTTATATTGATTCGATTTATATTCATTCAGCGTTTTATGTGTCATGCTGTTGCGGCGCTTTTCTCAAATATAGGAGCCTAAATTTTAAAATAATTTTAAATATCGTCATTCGTAATAAGCAGATCCTATGCATTGTATATAACAATAAATGAATCGACTTATATAGGTTTCGTAGACTCTTAAAAGCAGCTACATTTTGTGAATTAGATTTATTCGCTGGTGAATCTGTACCACGTAATATACCGTGTAATATTTTTCTTCTAAGTCGCATTATATTTTACTCGCGATGGTACATTCAAACTTGTATAACATGTACATTTATCGAATTATGCGATTCATATTATTCATAGCTATAATGTCCCTAACATACTATTAATTTCTAACAGATTTTTGCAAGCGTAGTTTTGGCATATTTTGTATGTTATTTGTATTTAAGATTGACTGAGATTAATATTGATTTCAGAAAATAGAATGCCTCAAGAAGCAGAAGCCTGAGCAGCTGACCACGGATTGTAAAGCAATGGTTTTCAAACGCGAGGTACGGCCGTCTTATCTTTTCCCATCTTTATTGCGTAACACCATCAGCAGATAATTTGTAAGGGTCGTTTCTTGTAATTTTTTTCTTATTTATTTTTGGTTGCGTTTTTGGCTTTGCGTTAAAATATCCCGATTCATGATGACGTAAAAGCCTACAAGTTTTGGCCTGGCATGGTGTCTAACCTTGAATGCGTCCGATTGTGATTAATTTTTACAAGTGCCATCACACTAGATCATACAATAGCGGTTGAACTTAGATATCTACCAAGGCGCAATGGCGCAATGGAGTCAATGGAGATTCTATTTCTGTTCGTAAATAAGGGTTATTTTATCAAATAAGATAGGATAGTGTTCCTCGCGTCGGCAAAATTTTGAGTATTTTTGGCCCCGGCGCAGCGGCGGATCAATATAAATTCTCATTAAATCGGACGCGGTTCGGACGCGGCCCGGAGATTAAACTGAAAGTTGCCAAAGCCCTTTAAAAGTTGCTTACGCTGCCAAAACCCTTCAAAATTGATTAATTAGAGCTTAGAGCGTTCTATGTATTCCTAATTATAGCGCATATGTACGAGTATTTAATTTTTGTCATTAGCCTTTCAATACAGTTGGTCGGTCAGTCTCGACGTTGTTTTCTAGTATTATTGTGTCGGTTGTTTTGTCCATATTTTATATGATGTGATGCTATTATAAATTGTGACGAATGAGTATTTTTCTGTTTGTGTAGTTGCAAGAAGCCAAGGATCCGGATACAGACTACGTGCTTATATCAAAATGCAAGTCTATGATCAAGGTATTGCTAGCTAATAGGTCTATAGCTATATTACTAGGTATCGCTAGCTAACTAGAACTCTGGTGTTGAATCTACTTGAAGGCATTACACTTTGGTGCAAGAATGAGAAAATGCTACATTGTACAATAAACTTCAAATTTGCGCTTTTAAATACATACTTTTAATATCGCAATTAAATGGCAAATAAATATATTACGTATTAATACAATTTTATAATTGGAAATGAATGCATAAATTAAAATTATGGAATACAATATATTCGCAAATTATCTGTCTACGAATGTAATTGTTATCACTAGTATGTTGCCACATGTGTTGCATTTGTTGTAATAAAATTCATCATGTCATTGCAACAACTGATCGATCATAACTATGGCAGTTGTACCTTGTTTTGTATTTGAAAGCTAAGTTTAGGAGGCGCAGTACGCCAAAAATGGTGTGGAGCTAATTTTACGCCTAATTTGAAACGGGCAGACGTAGCATTTAACGTGAAAATTGACTGTGGTAGAATAGGCCTACGCAGCTGTTACAGGCTGAGCAGTTTTACTACGCCTGTTTCAGCAGGCGCAGGCGTATGGCTACGCGTGTTTTATCGGGGCTATACTTATCCATGTCTGTTTGCATGTTTGCGCGGCACAGAGGTACTGTGTGGACCAGATGCACTCAGCCGACACGATATTTGTCTGTCTCCAGCGAATGAAGGAAGAGCCTGACTTCGACCCGACCTGCGCGGCGGCCATCATTGCTCGCGAGGAGCTTCGAGCTCACGGTAACGCATTGCGGTTTATTGCATGCATCCAGAACATTATCCTTCGATCTAAAAAAGTCTTTATTATATTCTGTTTTGTTCAAACAAATCACTTTGGCCTCGCTAACGTTTTACACACAAGCTGGTGTATTATCAGAGCGTGCGATAATTTTGTATTTATATTTTTCTTTCCATTCACTTGACACAACTCGTGTTTTAACGTGTAGGTTACTCCTAGACCAAATTTTAAAATATAATTTTATGATCTTGGTCGGAGATTACGATATCGGAGACCATTGCGTCAAAAACATCGCGTCGTATGAATTTTAGATCAGGAGCTGAGCGTGGCGATTGGCTGAGAGGACTTCAGAACCACGGAAAAGAATTGTAGGGCCAATTGTTACATGTATAGAAAGAAGTTATTGATTTTTAATTGTCACAGAGCAAAAATGATGCCACAACCCAATCAGATGGCATGAAATAAATCTCAGATTAAATTTTAACGCGCTGTTATTGGTGGATCTAAAATAGATCTGAGGTCATATTCTTCCTTTGACAGCTGATTGCTAACGCTTCAATGAAACATGTATGCAGCCTTTTTTTCACACTTAATATCCATAGTTGATGTCAGACTAGGTCATAGTTGCCGTTGACAAGCTTATATGAAAGTACTTGATAATACAATAATCGGTGCTGGTATTCAGATTTTTGCATATTCTGTGTTTGTTCTGTTGCTGATGCGGTGTGTTTTATTGCAGACATACGCTTGAATCCAGAGCTGGAGAAGCACTGTCTCGCCGACGCCAAGACTTACTGTGGGAAGGAGCTACAGCGGAGGAGGTCGAACCAGGCCATGGAGGGGGAGGTCATTCTCTGCTTGCGCATACAGTTCGCTAAAAAGGTATTCGCTATTTGCCATCTATTAGTTACACATCCGAGAAGTTAATTGCACGCCGTGCACGAATGTGAAACATAATTTGGCGCGATTCCCGAATTAAATCCATGAGATTCTTGTCATTGAGTATGCTTATGTGTAAGTAGACTTACCAAATCCTTGATATTATGATGAACATGCTTATTCGTTTATTCCTATATCACTAATTTATAATTTAGTGTATAACTGTGACCGAAATAGAAAAAGAATATCTGCTTGAAATTTTTTCTTTTAATAATTTATTTTTTGCATTGTTTTTCTTCTTGACATAAGGTTTGTTGATACTTGCAACTTGCATTCAACTGTCCAGGCTTCCCAAAAATTTAGTGATAAATCATCACTCATGTGAAGCAGAGCAATAGGTTTGGATGTTTTTGTGGCTATTATAATCTTAATGTACTATTTATGACTTTTATTGTGTTTTAATTGCTTTTGGTGTGTGCGTATTTTTTCTGCAGAAGTTGTCGTCATCGTGTGAGAAGCATGTGGAGCTTGTTGTCAGAGAATCAGCGAAGGACTACAAACAGGACCTTCCACTAACCAAGGCTTGCAGCAAAGAGGTAATGATGAATATTATATTGAGCAGCTAATGGCTTGATACGATATTTGCAATAACTGCAAACTTTTGTAGGATCATCCATGTAATGATCCTTCTAGAATGTTGATTGAAATAAATGTTGAGTTATCATCGCTCAAGAAACATGAGAGGCTGTGCTGTGTCTTTCTTACTATCTTTTTTTACTGTATAAATTTTACTGAACTAGTCTTTACTTAATAAGTTTTTTGGTAAATTTTCTGTATGCTGCTAACTATATGAAAATAAATATGTAATACATGTATTGTATTTTATAATAGAATGCTATTCTTTGTAAAATGCTCTTCTGCGTGAAAATATCAATATCATGCATCAGTGTATAGTTGATTGCCACCCAGTGATCCGGTTGCTTTGTGTATTATTAGATCAGCATGTGCAAGGAGATCGTTTTGTCGGATAACGATGAAATGGACGGAGGTCGAGTGCAGAAGTGTCTCAAGGACATGATCGTCGATAAGTCATTGACTTTGCGCAGCAACAAGGACTGCTTTACTGTGAGTTTTGAACCCAAACAGTAGTCTCCGTTGTTAGCTCCCATATTCTATTACAGTGTTGCATCAAGGCGCGTTGGATCAAGATCGAGATTCGAGTTACATGCTCTCCAATCAGTGCAAGCGAACAATCATGAAATCAAGATCTAGCCATGGTGCACGCTTCCTGATTGATCAGTCTTGAACTGAAACCTTTTCCTGGAGATTCTGCTCTATTTTAACCTGGTGCATTGTGGGCTAGATGGTTTTGTATTTATTTATTGATTCACACTGATTTGAATAAAAGAAGCTGTGAACAAAATTTGAAGGTTGTATTTTAAGCTACATGCTATTATCGTGAAATGAATCAAGTTATAAAATAAGAAATACAATAATGTTGTTGCAGGTTGTATCTTTGAATAGTTACTTTAGCGATAGCATATTCTGCGTTGGCAAGACAACGCGTGATCACAGATCTGAACGCTGCACAAAGTTTTAGTGCGCTGTTGTTAACAGCAAGTGAGTCGTCTGTTGGAGGAGAGCGCGGCGGACGTGTACGCCGATGTGGAGCTGGCGCGGAGTTGTGTCAACGACATCCAGCAGCACTGCGCCGACATTCCGCGCGGCGGCGGCAGGCGTATGGGCGCGCTTTTGTATATAGATTATTGAACTCTATTCAATAAGTGACAGCTCACACATACACGCATCCACATCAACAATATAGACAAGCAAAGCACAGATCATACAAGAAATATCAAGTAATCAGGCCTTTGCAATTTAACTACGCAATATTATTTGTTTTGCGTTCAGTCTATTTACGAGAGAATTCAATCCATAACCATTCTTCCGAAGTATATTCCCGTGCAAGTTCTACGAGTCGTTGATTCCCCTCGCCTCGGTGATCGTAAAGTAATTACTATGACTGGATTCGTTGACCGGTCCGCAACGAATGAGTTTAATATGAATATATTTCCAAGCCTTTAAAATGGTTTAACATCAAGATATTGCTTAGGAAGGATGATACATGAATGATACAAACACAGTTCTGAAATGCGTGTATCGTAATTACTCGTATTATCAAGTTCTAAAGGCGCTATATGTAGCTTGACGCGCTCTAGGTTGGCATGGGACTGTAGACTGTAGAACCTGGGAACACAGGCGCTAAACAAACGTAATTAATACTTGCTCAGTTTGGCTGTATTAGATATTACGTTGTAACTTGTACGTAGTACTGAATGTTGTGAGTACTGCTGTGTGTTGCGCTCAGATATGACTTGTCTCATGGACACGTACAAGAGCGGCAAGCGCCTCTATGACTCCTGCAACAAGACGCTCACCGAGAGAATACAGATGTGGCAGATTGTCGCTCCCGCGGTACGACGCGTTGTGCATTTGATAATGTATTTGTACTGTTTCTGTACCTACATGTAGTTGCATTTAAAATTTGTTTAAAAATGTGGTTGCAATTTTTTCTTTACAGTAGTTTAACATTGTCCAACATTTAAACATTTGAAAAATTATTTAGCACACAGTACTGGGCCTGAGGGAGTCCTGCAAATTGGAGGTACACGGCTATCCCGCTGGTCACCAGAAACACTGCTCAATGTTGAGCAATTAGAGTTTATGTCTGTCTTGTTGTACTTAGAAGGATGTCTAAGAGAGAATTTAGAGTCTCTGTCGGCCGTGTCACTAATTCCCACACCTCAAAGTCAGACTTGAGCAGGCTGGCTGAAGACTGTAAAACTCCTGTGTGATTGGTTGCTTTATTTTGCCCACAGGCCAAGCTGCCACGTAATTGTAATTGGTTGCTTTATGTTGCCCCTGGGCCATGCTGCCATATGATTGATTGCATTACTTTTCCCCCAGGTGGTGTCATATGATTGGTGACGTTATGTTGCCCCCAGGTGGCGCTGCCTGACTCGCTCCCCCAGCTGTTCGACCAGGCATACCAGTCCCCTGCGCGCAACTACTTCGCGGTCGTCATGCTCATGGCTGTCGCAGCCGTCTTTGTTGGCGGGCTTGTATGCGGAAAGCTCACGCGCCGGGTGAGCCGCAATGTCAAGAACAGATAAAAGAACGTCGATGACTGTCGGTACGGTACTCCAGAGAAGTTGATGGAGATGTACAGGGTGCGACAAAAAAAAATAACCCCCTATCATACGCACGATAACTCGGCTAGAAATTTATATTTTGCTTCATCTTTTCAGGGATTGTAGCTGAGATAATTTGACACACTTTCTGAAAATTTCACTTGAAAATCTGCTTGCATTTAAAAGTTATGAAAATTTTCTCCAAAATGTGAAAATTGTTTTAGCCCAACTTAATTCAATCCAATTACTTGTTCCACTTTGAACTCAACCACACATAACTACAGGCACAAATTACAGAAATTTAGAATGCAAAACTTAATTGCGCGGTCAATGATTAATTAACGATGCCTGCAAATAGCATTTTTATGCCTGCCGATCTTCAACATTTGTCATAGACTAGCAGGGCCTATTTTGTCCGACTACCATAAATTGGGGGGTGATGCGTGAAAAGTACCAGGCCCACAGACCCAAGCTGAAGACAACGGCGAAACTGAAAACGACCCAGTGCGCGAATTGACTGCCCATCAAGAAAGGCATGCATGCATGCTGAAGGAGACACCAAGCATTCATCAGAGCAGATGGCGAATGCATAAAATAATTCTCAAGGATATATTGTTGACCAATATGGCGAGGCGAGGCGCTGTGGTGCAGTGGTTAAGGCGTCGGATATTGAGTCCAGAGTACCTGGGTTCAAGTCCCCGGGCCAGCAACTATGAAACCATGCGTTACAGGCCCTTCAGCAAGGCTCTTAAACACACAAGTGTCGCTAGCTGCTAACCCTGTGCCAGATAATTGTATATTTGGTTGGCGTCAGGAAGGGCATCCAGCCATAAAAACCCAGCTCCAGCAGTCCTGATCAGGGCGGGTGAAAACGTGTAAATCTGTGTGAAAACATGGACAATAACTGATTATACGATAAAAAGGAGGTTAGTTAGTTATATTGTTGACCAATCCAGTCGACTCCTTTCAGGACTTCTGATTTTTTTGTGATTTATCTGTGATTGAAAGCGATGCGACTGAGAGGCATCAAAATGCTCTTTGCAGGTTTAATCGTGTTGGTTAAAATAATTTTAGGGTTTTTTAAAGAAAAGTTTTATAATTTTTGAATGCAAGCAGATTTTTAAGTGAAATTTTCAGAACTTGTGTCAAATTGTCTCAGCTACAAACCCTGAAAAGGTGAAGCAAAAAGATAAATTTTTGACAAGAGTTATCGCGAATCTGCTATAGGTTTTTTTGTTGGCACACCCTGTATATTTGTATAGATGGCGGCAAAATTAAGTTTTGCGTTCAAAATTTCTATAATTTGTGCTTAAATTGTGTGTGGTTGAGTTCAAAGTGGAACAAGTAATCGGATTGAATTGGTTTGGGTTCGCATGAAGGGATCGCATGGAGGAAAGGTCTAAAAAGGGGTTAAGCTAGTCAATAGCATGCAAAGCCAAGATTTTAAATTAGTTGCGTTCTTGTTATATAAATATATTGTAAATATAAACTCTTACTAAAAGTTTGCTTTTTACAGATATTTATTTACATCGCGACGCAGCTTTGGTCATGTTAGCTTTAAGGTCGTAAACACTAGGTTGTTAGCGAACAATATTATGCAAAATGTGTTGTGTTTTTTGAAACACAGTTAATTCTGTAACATATGCCATACTAATGTCTCAAAAGACGTAATTCGATGCAAAAAAAGTTGTGGCCGTCTGTAGCCTGGTCTTTAGCATTAATAAACATCTTCCTATTAATTTGTATCTGAGATTGTTGTGCTTGTCTAAATTACATCTATATTAGTCATTGGTAGGAGGTTGGTTATGCCGCTGTCATTGTGGTCAACATGTTAGCGCTTAAATAACGCGGTTTGTTGTTTGGCATGAGAGGCGTTTAACAGTAGTCAACTTGCCTGCTATGTCTGATTGAACGTTACATGAATTGTTTTACTAATATCCGCAATCTGGTTTGTTGCAATATTATACATTGTAGCCGTGAAGCTTTTTTCGTAACTACTTACTTGCAGCGCTAGACCTGTGTATTTGCGAACGGATTCTTTACTTGATGCCATGTCATATGAGTTGCCAATAAAACATGCTCCGATAAATTATTTTTAGTGCATGCATGTATTGTAGGATCTTCGGGAGAGCAAGGTGCAATTGAACACAAATTTTAAATGAATATAATTTGATTATCGAACAACTTCGCACACGCTGTAATCTTCTTCAGAAGCATTTTGTCATCAATTTGGTAAAATTGATGTAATGAGTTTATAGATGTAATGTATATACGATTATGCATGTTAATGTGAAATATTTGTTGCCATTGTACATGTATATGTGTGCCTAGTTTATGATTAATTACCGGAAAGCGCAACCATTGAATTTCTACTTTTGCGAGTAGGCTAAAAAACTGTTTTTAGAGTACTTATTCAGTATTTAACAAAAATTATTTGTATCGCTTTTTACAGAAAATGTTTATTGAAATAATATTTTTTTATGAGCAAATGCATCATCAAAAACTACAAAATTCTTCTGTGATACAAGTCATGCAGTAGGCTTATGCTGAACTATGAGATATTCTCTGAAAAGTATTCGAATTGTTACATTTTCTACTGTAAAAGTATTGATTTATTTGACGTTATGGATGATTTATATTCTGCCCGTATTCGATCAGTCAGTTGTAAGGGGTTCTAGCCAGTTTGTGGTCTCTACCTTATTTTCTAAAAATAAATCTAATGCTCGAGATGTCTAGTCTTTTGAAGAAAATTTGTTGTTTGCTGATACAGTGTGGAATCTGAAATCTCGACGACAATGCACAAGGTTCTATTCGGGTGGCTTGAGTTAGATATTAAGCATACAATAGGTTGCAGACGCCAGCTTAACTACGGCCTGCCAGCGTAGTGAATTGCAATTGCGTTACCAGTGCTAATTTGAACTATTATATTATATACGTTAAAACAATATCTGCATACAAAAATATCTTTTGCATTTAAAGTTGTTCAGTGATTTTTATTTGTCGACGTTGCAGCATGTGTCATAGTTGATGCCGAACTGATCTTGGACCACTGATTTTCTGTGCTGTATATTATAGGCTGTACTCTTGTTGTATTGCTATGGGGACTCAAACGTTTTTTAAGTTCGTATTTTAAATTTAGTTTGGTTTGATTTCTAGCGTTATTACTGAAATTGATCACTAATCCAATCACTTAGTCACTTGGGCTATTGAGGGTTCTG
>JAQIWG010010254.1:0-10113 GCA_034695025.1 Chamaedrilus cognettii
AACTGTTTTTTTACCCACCTTTCAAAAAGGTTGGGAACCACTGCATTATGCATTAAGCAATGCTGCAGAATAGAGGAGCCAGGGCGCTAACTATTAAAAATCTTGAGAAACCAGATTCGGGCATCCCCAACTTACTTTAACCACTGCTGTAGAGCAAATTATCTGTTTACACCTTTATTGTAATTACTGTAAAACATGAAATTGTAACTGCATGTTGTTTTGGCCGTTTTACCTCTTGGAAATGTTGCTGTACACTAAATTTGTGCATTTTTGGGGACAGCCCATTATAAATAGATTTTGGAGCGTTATTTTTCCTGCATGTAATTTTCAGCAGTTTTGCAGATTCGCGAAATTCGCAGAATTTACAAGCACATGAAAATCTCATGTTTTACAGTATGCTGGACTGTAAGAATGATGATGAAAGTCAAATTTAGTGCTTTTGTTTATCTGGTTTCAGAGAATTATTCAGTTAATGGATCTGCATTGCAAAACGACAAATACGGAGTAGAATTCATCTAAAAATGACTTCTAGTGGTATTTTGTAACTCATGCATCTATGATGTAGATGTGACATCTATCACAACATTCATTTTTGTTTTGCAACCTCTAGTTCTATCATAGTTTCATATAGAAAAAGTTAATTTGCTGTAAAACTGCTGAATTCCCTACATTCTACACAAATGTACTGCTTGATGTAAAAAGATGAAATAACAGTACGAGTTGATCTAGTGACGAGAATATCAATGTAGCGAACAGTTTAAACGGCAAACGCAAATTAAAAATGAAAACTAATTTCTTATTTAGCAAATGCAATTAAACAGAATGATTTCATATGTAGCAACCTATGGCAATAGAGATCGTTTTAAACTGAATATCCTAGTCCTGTCTATCGAAGAGTGCCTCTCTCTAGTTCCCCACCCGAAGAAGACAGTAATCTACGAGTCAAATCAGATCCCACTGCAATTCGACTGGAAGATTCCGGCATCACACTATACAATCCCCAGTTTGTGTGCGCTCCACTTCCAGCAACGGCGGTTTGACCGAACCCAGCACTCATTCCGCTTTGATTTGGCCCCCGGGCATACGTGAGACCCGGGGCGCCGGCCAGTGCGCTCGCGATGTGCGCGTACTGCGCACTGGCGAATGCCGGGCGCTGATTGTATAGTAGCACGCCGCGCGCGTCAGCGTAGCCTGCAGATGGCGTAATCCGATCGGTCGCTGCGCCATACTGCAGGCCTCGCGATGTGGCGACGACGTCTGAGGCGGCCACGACGCTGGTGCTTCTCTGGATGAGCTGTTGATGCTTGGCGGACGCCTTCGACGCTTTCTTTGCGTCCATCTTTCTTTCTGAAATCAAAATATCGCTTTAAAACATACGTTAATATAGACTACAGAATCGTGATGGCGATAAAAATTGTTATAGAAACATTCAGGTTACGTCAAGACAAATTATTTTTGTAGAAATTGACATTTAAGTTAAACACAGACTGTAAAGATTTGACATTCAAGTTAGGTAAACATAAATTGTAGAAATTTAACATTCAAGTTGTAAACGTAAACATAAATAATAGAAAACTAACCACCTTTTTATCGTCTAATCCGTTAATGTCCATGTTTTCACACAGGTTTACACGTTTTCGCCCGCCCTGATCAGGACTGCTGGAGCTGGGTTTATACGGTCGGATGCCCTTCCTGACGCCAATCAAATAAATAATTATCTGGCACTGGGTTAGCAGCTATCAACACTTGTGTGTTTAACAGCCTTGCTGAAGGGCCTGTAACGCATGATTTCATGGTTGCCGGCGCGGGGACTTGAGCCCTGGTCCTTTGGATTCAAAGTCCAACGCCTTAACCACTACATCACAGCACCTCGCTAGCTGCGAGGCAAAATTGTAAATTAAATTTTAAATTGTAAATTAAATAAAAATTGAAAATTGATTATTAAAGTTACATAGACACAAATTGTAGAAATTGAACATTTAAGTTACGCTAACACAAATACTACAAATTGTAGTAATTGGACATTCCATTCAATTATTGTTCAACGGGCTTGAAACCTTTAGCGAATTCTACTCCAAAATTTACAATGCAATCCTAGGCTGGGTTTTTCCATCAGGGTCTTTGATATTCCTATTTGATGATTTAATATTGTGTTGATTGGATGAAAGTTGTCATGATCACGCATCAAGATTTCAACACTTAATTCAAAACCCTGCCATAGAGCTGGACTTACTTTTCTCGTGCAAGATCTGGTCGTGGTATTTGTGTGAGTCCCACGACTGGGAGAGAGAGTGTGCTGTGGCGGCACAGCTCCCACGAGCATCGGTCGGACTCGACCCCTAACATAGGCCGTCCAAGTATGACGATGTCATAACGTCTTATACAATATATCTCTTATATTATACATCCTTATGACCCAACATTGAATCTTAAAGAATCAAAAATCATTCATTTCTATCCAATTTTCGAAGCCGTTGATACCAGTTAATATTCTACTTGTCTCAACACTGGGCATCAACGTAAAGGCAATATTATCGGCAATCTCTGATCACGCATATAAAATTATTGGTTTTACGGTTCGTTCGGATTAGGCTTAGGATCCGATACATATATAAAGTAAAACAATCATCTAATAAATTTTCTACATACCCTCTTCTTTTTAGGCGTTGTTCGGTTGAGCACTTCGACCGGCTGCACATCCGGCACCGCGGGAGTGCGAGTAAATATCCCCACCAAAAACTCAGCTATTTTGTCCTGGGATAGTAATAAATAGCAATATATAAATAATAGCAATATATAAATAATAGCAATATATAAATAATAGCAATATATAGGCTAAAGTAAACATTTCATTTAAAGCTACGCTACATTCAACTTAGGCTTACAAAAATTTCACCATGTTACAAGCAACAAATGCATATAATGCATTCCTTATTATGTATTCGTACACAGAGCATAAATGGTATGCTAATTCTAAAATATGGGCATCACAATGAAACGATCTAAAATTTTTGTGTCTTTAACTTTATAAATATATAAACTATCATTTAAAAATAAGGGTTCTCAATCTAATAACATCGACCACGCTTTGACCCACTGACCTGTACAATCTTATCGACCACGCTCTGCGTCAGCCCCTCGGCCTTTCTGCGCGCGTGTGTCATCCTCAGCGCGTCGTCCGCGCCGCCCACGACGATCAGACTCGTTTCGTGCGCCGTGCAGCGCTCGCGCAGGTCTTCCACGTCATCCAGCGCTGCGGCGCAGGCGTGCTGGCCGACGACGAAGAGCGTCGGTGCACGACCGTCGAGCAGCGGGTCGTTGACTGAGCCGCGCACGCCGCGCACGGTTAGCAGTGGCAGGCCCAGACACACGACCGCATCCACAGGCTCCACGGCAGAAACCTGCGCACGCGCAGCGACTACCAGTTATACTACTGCTTGAGATATAACTCAATATCACTAGATTTGGTATATTTTTTGGCTGTTGTAGCCCCTTGCGAGGAAAAGGTGATGCCTCATTGTACCAACTGATGGTCGCTGGTGGTGGTTACACCGCAGACTGGTAGGAATCGTATGAACACTTGTGGCTGACGAATTTAAACCACCCTTGCTAAAGAGTGCATGAAGTGACTTTAAATCTTTGCCACTGCCCGGATTAGAATCGGCGTCAAAAGGGATATTTTATTGATTGAGGTATCTGATTTTAATGCAATCTCCAGATTTATTGAGACATTTTTGATAAAATGCCGCATTTTATAACAAGATCTAGGGATATTTTTGTAAACAGTAACTGAATTGAATATTAAAAGATGAAAGACTGACAACTCGGTATAAAAAATTTGAACAGGTCTCCGCACCTGACAGGCAAGCAAGGCGCCGACGTCCCAGCCGACCAGCACCAGCTGCTTACAGCCTTGTTGCTTCAACTGCAGCAAGTCCAACCACATGCACAAATGATCAAGTTCAATACTGCAAAACATAACACTTTTACCAGCATATAATTTTGTGACTCGATAAACCTCAATTAAAATCACAAGCTCAAAAATAAAGCTGAAGCAGCTAAGGTGTACAGTCCTCAGAAACGCAAAATTCAACGCATCAAATTTCTACAAAGTCAAAATACGAAATAAAACACGTTAAATATTTAGTTTTCAAACTCAAGCTTCAGTAGAGCTTATTCAATAGAACATCAAATGTCATTCATTCTCAGCATATACATTCATTGGACTAAATAACAACAGGGAATCGCCAAAAAATTTGAAATTGAGGGAGTTGTGAAAACATCTGAAGGACATCTTAAAAAAAGGCCTCATCGCGTCGCGCTCAACAGAATCATATTTATTAAATTCATCAAATTTTTAAACACTTGCTATTCTCATCACAAATTCTTAGGACCAACATAGATCAGTATCGACATAGGACCTACATAGATTCCTGGTTATTAAAACGTGCACAAAAACGACCCAACAAAACTATTCAAAGCTCTCAGTAGTCAACAAACCAGTCACTAACCTCCGTGATCCTCCTTAGCACGGTCCTATAGAGGAGTTGTCTGTATCCGCCCAGTGTTCCGTCTGCCTCATCGCTGCAGGGCGCCACTGCCACGGGGATGACCTTCGCAAAGGCGCCCATTTGAGTGTTCCACAGCTTCTTGCGCTTCGCCGCGTCAGGGCTGGCGTCGAGGGGTCCGCTCGGCACGACAAGCAGAGTTGGGCTCATCGGCCATTTCTTCTACGCAGCCATCGCCATGGACGTGCATATCTTTTGTATAATCTAGCAAAAACTTCATCAAGTTTAACATACAGTCACTAATTGGTAGAGAGACCTTACATTAATGCTGCAAAGAACAATCTTGATTCGATGCGGACCGGTTTGTACAGTGAGGCGTGACTGGTCAGTGGGTCCCAGGGTCAAGTGAGGAACACTGACCTGTTTGTGCAGTGAGGCGTGACTGGTCAGTGGGTCCCAGGGTCGAGTGAGCAGCAGCTGGAGAGCCTCGGCGCTCGTCGCATCTACCTGCGCATACGTCGGCTCCAGCATCTTGTCCACCAGGCTCGGCACCTAGACACACACCGAACACTGAGGCTTGACACCTACACACACACCCAACACTAAGGCTTGGCACCTACACACACACCCAACACTGAGGCTCGGCAGCTACACACACACCCAACACTGAGGCTCGGCACCTAGACGCAGACCCAACACTGAGGCTCGACACCTACACAGTGCACACCCACCCAACCAGTGGAGCCGCCTGAAATGAATGATGCCGTTTGCATTCTTCTTTTCATTTGTTTCGCAATACTGTAAAGCATGAAATTTTTGCTGCTTGGTATTTGAAATGTTTTGGCTCTTAGAAATTTTACTGCACTTCATTTTCACGTTATAAGCAAGTAGTAAATTATTTATTCAATTTAAAGTATTGTACGTATAGACTTACAGTAACTTTAGGAAAATATTCAAATGGATATTGATTCATACAACATCGTTCATACATTTCGTACAGCAATTACTCTTCCCAAAGTCTTACTGTAAAGCTGCAGAATGCCAACGCAACACACCTTAACTCTCAGTGTCTGCAGCACGTCCAGATACGTCGCCAGAGTCGACTGGTTGACATTGGCGATCAGCAAGCTGTGGAGCCACTGAGTCACGCTTGTCTCCTGCAGTCAGCACTCACTTGTAACACACCGCCACATCCGCAACATTGAACAATACATGCATGCTTCTCACATCAAACATCAGCTTTCTCTTCACAAATTCATGATCAATATATTGGTGCGTCTTAAAAGCCATCGATTAATTGCATTGATCAAAGGAACTGATAGCGTTTAAACTTGCATGTTAAAATAACATAGAGGCTGTAGCACAAGCATGCAAGCAGTAGAGGTCATCAAGCAGGGTTATAAGTAAGAGCACATATTTAACCTACATACCAAATTAGGCCTGCCATACATAAATGCGTGAGTATGCGTCGATACCGTTAAGCCTTGGAAGATGTGATATAAGCCGCCGGTGCATATTTAAGACTCACCCATGAAACCGCAGACAGAGCCTGTCTCACTCTCTTCGCTGCCTTGTCGATGTAGAGACGCCTCATCACCGGCTCATTCACATGCTGAAATTAGACATTTTCCTCTTTTTTCACTCTCTTCTGGTGTCCACTGATTACATATTTCACAAGTGTTTCTGCATTCAACTCGCATGTCCGCGCTATTACTTCACTTAGGTTGCATAGATTATAAACGACTATAGGACCCTACTACCTTCATCACGTAAGACTTAAGTTGTATCAGCTTTCTGATTACCAGTTTAAGAAATATACCATTCATTAAATAAATATATACAAAAGCAAAATTGCTTCTTTAAAATAAATATGAAATGACTTCTAAATATTAAAGCACTACACCAATGTCGAGAGTGTCATGGACGTAGCGGCATCACGATCACATGCATGCTTTAAACATCGCTTATTTCACTGACTGTACATGAAGTGGCTTTGTAAAAGACCATCTATTTTGTGGAATAGTTCATAGATTTACATTTTACAAAGTAGGTAACCGCTGCGCGCTACACCCTGCATGACAGTGCATGCTGCAAGTTTTCACCGGTACCATAAGATAAACAACGAGATAGGCAGCTACAAGCCTAAAAATGAAAATGAAACAAACCAATGCTACAAACCCACCCCTTCATAGGCTAATTTGGCAAGTCTGTTCGACTGCAGAGATTTCGTTACTCGATTGAACAGTCGACTCTGCTGAAGGGTCCATCCAACCCTGCATCACATCAACACACAGAGGAGAAATTCTCATTAGATTATAAAAATTTGAAATAGATCTAGGTCAAACTATTTTGTCTAAGCCAAACTAAAGGATAAATAAATCATTTGAAATCATTTTTACAGACTAGGCAATTAAAAAGGTTAAATAAAGAATTAGATATTCAACTCTTTTGAACAAAGAATTAGTCCAATACAATATGAATGTATATATATATATATACACAATATGAATGTTACATTCACTGATAACATAATAACTTATATTTTGACAATTTTAGTTATACGATCGACAAGCTTTGAACGACTTAACCTGGATATTCTTTCCTCCCATTCTTCAGGGACCTCGTCTGCTGGACGCGCAAAGTTGACATTACGCAAACACTCGTTCATGAGGGACTTTGCTCTGGGAATATCGTAGCCCAACGGTGCCACACTGTCCGGCGTGACTACATCCACTTCCTCCGGAACGACAAGGCTGCAAATGACAATCCCAGGAACAAGTCAACGAATTTGTCAAATATTTGCACTTCCAAGATTTCCTCTTGAACTTTCAAGAGGAAATTCAAGTGGTTGCCAAAGTACCTCAATAATTACACTATTATCAATGATCATCATGGGCCCAAACAATGGTGTTTTTTACTCATTGACAAATTTTACGCCATTAAATGTTACGGTAACTTTATTTAGCTAGAAAGGAGTTTGAATCAAAGTCAGATAACACACAAACCTGAGTGTTTGCCTGTCAGAAGCCACCTTGGACATGAACAGCTTGCAGGCTGGCTTGACATTCGCCGCATTTGGATAGGCACTCCAAGCCTTGGTGTAGCAGTGGTCCAGCGAAATACGATCCACAATGTCCTCCTTGGACATGACTGTTCTGTCTGCGTCAACACGGTTAACAGTCGAATGCTGATTCGCTCCTAAATTTTATCGGAAGTGCACCTAGACGTCCTGAGTTCAAATCTGCAACTCCCAACTTCCGCAAACGATTTGGCAATTTTATATGAATTTTCAAAGGGACCAAAAATGCATATTGTTTACACGCAAAAATCGCTTAATATTACCCACCTGCGGCCGTCGCCGCGCAGGGTATATATTCTAAATTCATCTCTCCCTTGAGTAACTATTTTGCATGAGTTGGAGTAAGTTTGACAGGGATAGTTTTAACCAGGAAAATACTCGATAGGAAATCTGGTCTTCACGACTCATGATACCCTATTTTTTTCTATCCAAAGGCTCAATCAGCCGCCAAAAAGAACACACAAGCGGGGGGGCGGGGAAGGTGTGCTGACTTAGATTCTTTCAGCTAGTCAATACAACCTTTATAGTTTGCAAATTTTATTGATCCAACTTGAATGAATGCGAATTGATTTTGCACACAAAAATGGTCATTCTATTATCAACTTTATTTTTATGTATTTGTACTTTTATTATCCAAAAGGCGGAAATTTCAGGTAATTTGACCGCATTTTCTTATGTTTTTAAGATGCTCATTGGCTCCTGTTGCATTCGATAGAGGCATCAGTGTTTTCTGACAATATGAAATCTAACTCCCACGTTCCATTACGAAGCAACTAAACTTTCTATAAAAATTGAGCAATGTACAAAGCAATTTAGTCATTTACCGAGCTATTTGATAGGAGGTAGATAAATTATATTTGATTTGTGAAAAGGGTTGAAAAGCGAGAAGACATGCTGAAAGAATCTCCATAGGCACCCCCGCTCACCCCCCGCTCAGAGTTCTGAGTTCTTTTTGGAGGCTGATTTAACTTTTGGATAGAAAAAATAGGGTAACATGAGACATGGAGACCAGATTTCCTATCGAGAATTTTTCTGGTTAAAACTATCTCTGTCAAACTTACTCCAACTCAAGCAAAATAGTTACTCAAGGGAGAGATGAATTCGGAAAATACACCCTTTGCGGCAGCGGCCGCAGGAGGGTGAAATTAAGCGATTTTAGCGTGTAAACAACACACATTTTCGGTCCCTTTGAAAATTCATATAAATTGCCGGATCGTTTACGGAAGTGGGGAGTTGCAGATTCGGACTCAGAACATCTAGGCGCAACTCTGGTAAAATTTTGAAGCGAATCGGAGAATATCCGGTAGGGTATACTCGTACCCAGATAACCGCGTACCAGTAGCCTACGCCTCAAATTCCAATGTCTGAGTCATGTTTTATGATGCCCGAATGTCTAAAATATCACTGTGGATGGATAATACTGGAGCAAAATGTGTGCCATTGCTAAATAACCTACATTATTCTAGGGGTAGCCTAATTATTATACCTAATCTTACTCGATACAAAAGACGCCATTCTTGTTATGAAAAGTTACAAAAACCACAGCGTTTAGTGTCAAACTCTTTTGCGTACTGTAGCCAATTGGAGGCAGTGGGGTGGACCGATACAAAATACTGTATTGTCTGTAACAGCGTAGAAAATGATTGTTTTTGCGTGGCAATAATAATAGCAGATCGCGGCTTCTGATTGCATGTCGCCGGTCTCTCAGGCGTCAGCAACATCACAGTGATGTGAGTGGGGTGGCCCAGCGATGTCTCCGGACTCGGTCCGGGGTAAGCGGCATCACAAACGGTGATAGGGACGGGTCGCGCGCGCCTAGTGGGCCCCAGCAAAGCTGGAATCCAGTCTCTTGGCGGATGCAGCTCCGGTTCTCGGTCGGTTACTGAAGTGAGGCTATACGCACTCGCGTGGTAGGTAGCCCATGGTCTCCAGCAGTCGCCATGGCGCCGCGGCGGCGAAGTCAAGTTCAGTAATCGTGAAGGTTGCCTTTTGTCATTTTGTAAGAACACCATAATACGAGTCAATATTTTAGTCTGACTTTTTCAACGCGCATCATAATCGTACACATTTTTCATATTATGTTATAAGGCATTCACATCCTATAACGCATTATAACCCCTATAGCGAGACACCTCACAGTGCCTTTAATTAACAATTTGTTGAAGTATAGCCACTCCCAGATTAAAAAATTAAAAATTAAAATCTTGCCATAGAGCCAACAATAAAAACGAAGACTTTTCAATGGGCCTATGTAAGCTAGGCCGATACTGCTTTTTATGTCTTTAAATAATTGTAACAAAATTAAATTGTTCTGAAATTATTGCATTCTAAGGACATTTTCTCGGCATTAAATTTTGGTGACAAGATTGGTTTTGAAAGGGAGGGGTGTGATGATCCTGGTTTGGTGTATTATATAATACTAGAATAAAGCCCGTACATTCGCACGGGACTAGCAGTTTTTATTACGTATTGTTATCAGCATACACAGTAGATAAGGCATTCGTGCGCTCACAAACACAACAATCT
>JAQIWG010010255.1:0-10113 GCA_034695025.1 Chamaedrilus cognettii
AATCAGAAGAAATCAGAAGAAATCAGAAGAAATCAGAAGAAATCAGAAGAAATCAGAAGAAATCAGAAGAAATCAGAGTCAGAAGTTTGAAAGTAATTAACCCTGAAGATTAAACTTTTTATGAAAACTTCCATAACTTCGGAACGCAAAAATATTTTTACTTCTATTTTGAGGATCTTATGGTAAATGAAATTGTCCAGTCTACAATTTCTTCCAATGCGAAGAAAATATTATGAATCTTTAATCGAGTTATTAAGACTACAGGTGAATATTTTATTTTTTTGTGACGGTGTGGATCCGGTGGTTTTGTGGATCCGGTGGTTTTCTAGATATTGATGAATGTGCTACTACAAACAACTGTCAGCAAACCTGTCGGAACACATGGGGATCCTACTACTGTTCTTGCAACGATGGTTATCAGCTCCTACCCAATGGCTTTTCGTGTACAGGTGAATTTCTACCTCTAGTGTTGCGCATTTTGAAGAATTAATAACGAATGAATATAACATTCGTGATTAAATTAATTTTAGATGGCAGCAATCCTTGCTATGTTTTTTAGGTTTTCTAAAAAAATTATGGACATTGAAGGAGTTAAGGCTGCAATCCTTTTCAAAAGTTGAATAAGCGCTCTTACTGCAATTGGAGGCGCTTTTGTTAGGCATGCTCTAGGCAGACTCTTATTGTCATTACTCTATGTTACTCGATGATCAATTTTAAGCTCCATGACTAAGTTTATGGCGAGCAGGCACAAAATTTAATTCACCAATAATGGCTCAACGAGTCAACAGCTACCAAAATTAATGATGTCAAAGAACGGCTGGTTCAGTGCTATTCGACTGAGTCAAACATTTCAGACATACAGCCTGGAGTTCTTGACTTTGTCAAAAAGCACTGAACCAGCCATGATCACCGTTATAGCAAATTATAATCCTTTATCTCTGACAATTTATTTCATATCATACTGTACTTCGAAAGAATATTGCATTAGGAAATGTTTGTTGACAGATATTGATGAGTGCACGATGTGGGGTGAACGGAGCAATCTGCTCTGCAGCGGCCTCTGCAGAAATGTTCAAGGTTCCTATCTCTGTCTCTGTCCTGAAGGCTACCAAATGAGCAGCGATGGAAAAACCTGCCAAGGTAGATGATCAACTTGTCTTTATCTATCATTACTTGAGTCTTTTGGGTTACTTTTTGCGGCCAGAAGCTTCAAACTTCATAAATTCTTGTTTGATGTTATGTTTTCCGTCATATTTAGCAATATTGTTCTTTTGAAGTTTGGTTATACATTTTAGTTAGTATCCTAATTAGTTAGTATCCTTCAAAATTAAATCATGAAGTTTGACTAGTGGCATTGCTTAACCCCTAGTCGGATATTTGAGTTTAAATGCACTTTGTGACTATGACTTTGCGACTTTGCTTAGCAAAGCATCCACTCCAGCCTCCTCCTCGACACGCAACGAGCCTCGACGAGTCTGTCTGGCATGGCGCTATTTTGAAGCCTTTTTCATTATTTTTATTCGCTATAATGCAGCAAGACCAAAGAGGTATTAATTCAAATGTCACACTAGTGTATTTTTGGTTTCTTTTCTTTCGATACAGACTATGACGAATGTTCTGACCAATGGGTTGACTGTGTGGGAGCTGATGAGATCTGCGTCAACACAAGGGGAAGTTACACATGCCAGACTATCACCTGTCCTGCAGGATTTAATAAAGTACCAAGAGAGGAACACGGCAGGTTGGATTTTGTGAAATCTTGGACTTCTCGTCCACTAAAATTTTGGTCCTCACAAGCTAATCCTGAAGGTACCCTTACCCTAACCCAAAATAGCTTCAAACTAACCATACCTACCCTTGAACAAACCCTAGCCATAATTACTTCAAAACTAACCCTAACTAACCATAAACTTAACCCTAAATAACCCTGATCATAATTTAATACGATGGATTAAAATCCACTGAATCCAAAGGCTGATTACCGATTTTATGTGCAATACAGCTCAATATTTGGATCTGGTAAGCATGGTTTACCAGTTCAACTTTTACTGACTATTGTTTCTTGGATTGCTTAATTCTCTCCAGACTATTCCCCATTCATGGATCTATCAAAATACCATAATAGTGTGTCCGGCATACAGCTATGATAAGCATTAATAAAATAATTTTGTTAGTGTGAGAACACTGTGTGTAAAGAAATTTGAAGTTAACTCCAAGATTACAAAATGATCCTACGCTGTGATACAATTTAGTTTTGTGGCAGCACAATTTTGCTAGCCTAAACGCAGTCATGCAGGCCTATGAAAGATATAATTTGACCATTTTAATAAGAAGATGAAGCTGTATTTTCAGTTCGGGAAAGAAAATATATGCAATTACACAAAGTAGTCGTTTAAAATCGGATGCAGAACCGAAGTCTCCTCCGAATGGGCCTTCAACAAGCCATCCACGCAACTTTATACGTGGCGTGCAAGCCCAGCAAGCCCAGCCAATGCTATTCATGTAAGTTTGACTTCTGTGGTGAACGACTTCTAATAAATTTAGGAGCTGTTAGAATCTATTTTTGTTCATATGAAGGCAGAAACTTGCAATAAATAATAATAATAATAATAATAATGGGCTTAGAGTTCGTTTCGGCATCTAGTGATGTCATCGGGGACCTCCCTTCGCCGTGGGCATCCATCAAGCGATTGATAAAAACCCAAGACGAAAGGGTAGGAGAAAGGGTGCCGGAATAGATCTACATGTATACACTGAGCGGAAACTGTTGATAAAGTTTTTGAGAGACGGTTCGTTTATGGACCTTTGAACCACAAGATTACAATAATGATATTGTGTAACGGAGCAAAGTTCTTTCACAGTAGGCTTCTACAACAATGGTAGTCTGTTTTAGAAATCAAGTAGCCTTCACTGGTTGTTTATTTATTTTTGCAATGGGAATGTTATGTTGATGGGCATAGATTGTAGGATAATACAACGGATAATAAAAATAGGCCAACGTTGTTTCGCAAGAAGTGCCTTACACACTATGCATAGTGTGTATGGACCTATCCAGTATTTCGGATGTTGATATTAGGATGCGCTACCATTTCTAAACACTTATCTACATTAATATAATATGTCATATTATTCAGAATTCTATCTTCACATTAAACTTGGCAACTTGCCATTTCAGTTCCAGTTTTAATATTTCTTGAACCGTGCTTATATTGGCCTATACTACTGTATAGACTGAATCCTGCAGTTTGTATGTTTTCATCATCATGAACGCAACACAAATTTTTACAAGTGTTTTATTTCGTCGGGTTTTTTCATACTTTTATTTCGACGTCATAATGCAATTTTTTTTTTTACCTGCTCAGCTCAAGCGAGGAGAGTGGAGTGATCTGCCAGAAAGGAGACTGCGCTGCAAATGACATCGGCTGCATTTTGAACCTGACCAAGTCCATTCAGTGGCAGCACATTGCCCTCCCATCCATCCCCCATGTCAGCGACCCTATCGTCATCGTCAACGTCCAGACTGTGTCCAGCGCCGCCCTAGCGCCCAACAACCACTACACGATAGTGGGCGGCAATCTTGACCGTCTCTTTGATGTTGTCAAGCAACCGGGATCACGTGACGAAGGTTTGAATGTAAACTCCTTCTTTACACTTATAAAATAAATTTAAAACCTTTTTTATAGCAACGGTGAATACATGCATAAAATGTACAGTGATGAAAACATGATCATTTCCGCATGAATATATGAGTGCATTAGATGTCATTATCATTTGAATCATGACTACTTAATAATTAAATTATGGCAAATTGAGATATATATATATACTTAAGCGCTAAATGCTATAAAACTTAGACTATTTCACCAATTTTTCACCAATTAGACTATGTCACCATATGAAGACAAAACACATTTTTGTATTTCGTGCTCTGTTTTTGATCGTGTAATCACGATATAATATATAATAATTATATTGCTTTTTATCTTTCAGGCCAGATTCGACTCCTCAAGCCATTGAAAGGTCCTCTTCATCGCGTGCTAATGATCCAAGTTGACAATCAGAACAGCTACAACGTTCTAATATCCCGACACATCGTCTATGTGGTCATCTACGTGTCGGAATACACCTTTTGAACAAGAACACGCCTTTCATTGACTTAGCTTGATTCTGAGGAATATGCGTCTATGCTCAAGAAATATAACATTATAACTCGTAATAATAATCATATTGCGCGTACTGTGTTCAAATACAATATCTGGGACAGGTTGGAATCCTGTCAGCAATTTCATCATGTGTTGTGTACCATTGTTTATTGTGTCAATAATGGACCAGCCCTTATCTGACTGCATAATTATAATGTATGCATAGCCTAGTTATATTTTTTGTATTTCTTATTTATATGATGTTTTCTACACTTTTTGTGTGAATAAAAAATGTATATAATAACGTACAATAATAAAGTGAAGTTAAATTGTCTTAATCATTGGACGATAATAAAGGCGATTGTAACTGAATGCCATGCCTCCGTCTGGCAATGTGCTAGACCTAAATGAGCGGAAAATGGCAAAGGAGAAAGGAAACGCGGGAAGAAGAAAAAATATTGTTCAGATTTATGGGCAAGTACATTGCGCTGGTAGTCGTACATCAGAGAGCCCAGGGAATTTCGCAGACCCCCCTGCGAGGGGGGGTTTAACCCCCCCAGTTTTTGCTGGAGACCCCTCCCAACAGCTAGATTACACCCAGTTTACTAGGGGGGGTGTAATACAGTCCCTATTATGATTTTTAAAGAAATGCCGGGCCCGTGGGTAAAAATGTAGGGCATGGACAAGAAGGGGAGAAGTACTTGTACTGTTAACAATGGTTTGCAAAAAAATTTTGCTAAAACCCCCCCCTCCCGGTCATGAGTTCTGTTCTGAGGTAAAGAAAGAGTAAATAGTGAAGCTGAAATTACTCCCCCCTTGAAAAGTTTTACACCCCCCCTCGGGAAAAAATCCTGCGAAAAACACTGGTAGTAGGATGATTTTGGCCCAAAAGCGTTTAGTGACTAAACCAATTTTCGGCCTTTTGTGCGATAATTACTCTCTGAAAAATTGGCAACACTGGTACACAGTTGACATTTTGGGGCATTTTCCATTTAAAATTTAAATGATTAATCATTAATCACTATTATTCAGCAAAAATTAGTTTAGTTCCGATACTAGTATCTCCCTTTGAAACTTTAACAAATTTTGACATTGTACGTTAAATTGCTTTTTGTGTTCTACTTGGTCGCTCTCGCCGCGACCATGGTCTGCATTCCCTGTATCGTCATCCCCGTCGTCCTTTGGCTATTCCACAAGTACATCCAGCCGCTGATACTCAAGTTCTGGAACCCCTGGGCGACGAGGGGTGTGTATGAGACCGCTGCCGATTCCTCTCCCGGCGAAACAGATGACTCGGTATGTGTTGCATTGCGATGTACATTAGGGTGCATCATATGCCCCACATTTTTCAAAATTTAGAGGGAGTCACCTGTCCGTATATTAATTCTTTTAAAATTGATATATATATGTAAATTTTCTAGAAAATTTGAAAGTTTGCTCATCATCTAGGTGCTTATCATCATCACCAATCACGTGAAATTGTACAATATGTGCAAATCGACCATAGTTATTTAACATTGTCGCAATAATTGCTCTAATTGGTTTAAATATAGTGTAGTATAGATTTAAAGTATCTAATTAAACTACGAACTTCTGTTGGGGACATCATGTGTTAATAGGTAATTAATACCTCAGGCGCTTAAAAAAAAGTTATGGTCGCTCTTGCAACTATTGACGTGCGAATCGAAAATCGTCAACTAGCAATTTGCTTGCATGGAACAGCTATACCACAACTACGAACAACTAACCCTAACCCTTTCAAAGTAAATTTTTTAATGAATCAATCGACCCTGCCGGTTGAATTAATTAGGCCTTTAATTCATTTGAAACGGTTTTGGCGACTTTCAATATTGAGTTAACGGTCACGACAGGTCTTCGCCGATTTAATTAATTTGCAAGGGTTTTGGCGATATATGATATGAAGCAAACAATTCGTCGCTGGACGCCGAAACGGACTCTGTACTCAGCAGTATGATCATTACTAATATTATATTCATGCTGAATATTTTATTTTATTCTAAAGATGTTTAAAATTGATACTAAATCCTACATGTAATGAGTTGAGTGCAGTATACCATGTTTTAATCTGACATACAGGATATTCTGAATTTTTAGCCATAATTTTTTTTCCGTATTTTATTTTTTATAATTGTTTTATATATCATAGAGTATAACATAAGGAAAAAATTGAAAAAAATGTAGCTAGATAACAATTATTTTAATGGGTCAAACGCTGACTACCAGGGTATAACTCGAGCGAGAATAAGCATAATAACATTGGACTACGCAATACAAAATTTGAACATCCAGGTGGACCCCTTAAATCAATTCAGAATTTTTAAAAAATTGACAGGATAGCTATTGTGGCCCAATGGAACATTTTCAGACTAAGGACAGTGTGAGAGATGAATTTTGGGGGCATTTGTTGCACCCTAATGTACATGATACTAATATTTAATTAACAGACACTCGTTTCAGCTGATTGGTCGGATTAGGCCTACTTTGCTTGATTGTGGCCCATTGCACCAGTTATTCAAATTAACGTTAACCTTCACTGATGCAACCAGACCCTCAGTTGGGTTTTTAGGCTGATGTATTTTTTAAATGTAGGCCTACGGTACGTTTAGGACACTGCAATTAGTTACGGACCACTTGTAGGTTGTCCAAATGCCCTGTCTAATACCGTAAATCTCGGGAATGAAAATATATTTATCATTATGGTTTACAATGTGGACTATCTGAAATCAAATGAAGTGCATGATATGCATATACGTAGCTTTTGAAGTTTAAATACAGCGTAACTCATACTATTTATCCTGCCACATGGGTCTGCGTTGGTGTTGTGCTTTAGAGTCTGGCCGACAGCAAGGAGCATCAGTACATCCAGAAGCTGATCACCAAACACCCAGTGATGGTCTTCTCCAAGGCGTCGTGCCCCTACTGCAAGATGGCCAAGGAGGTGCTGGACGGCATCGAGGTGGAGTACGAGGTGGATGAGATCGAAGGTCGCGAGGACTGCACCGCTCTGCAGGACGTCTTCAAAAAGATGACCGGCACCAGGACGGCAAGTAGCATTGACGTCTATTGATTTGCCATAAGTAATTAGCCATAAGTAATAAGACGATGCCATAAGTAATAAGCCTAATTTTGAAGCGTATTTAGTGCATAATGTTCCTGACTTGAATCTATTACAGGAGTCATTCCACGTCAACTCATCCCCCGCCCAAAAAAAATATTTTTTTGGTCAAACGGGTCAGAAATGACGATTCAATCAATTTTCGTATCGGTCCGCCAAACAATATAAAATAAAATAAATGTTTTTATATTGTTATTTAGCTGTACTAAATTTTTGCATTTTTGAGGATTGCCCATTTAAAATAGCTTCCACAGTGTAATTTTTGCTGCATGTAATTTTCGCGCATTTGCTAACTCATAGAATTCACAAAAATTACGTGCACATGAAAATTTTATGTTTTACAGTAAAATGTTTGGTGTATAAAATGTTTGGCCCATCAGTTTTGAACTTTCAAATTATTCAACTGGGCTAGCAGTTGATGGTAAGTATAACGTAATTCAATGACCGAAATACTTGACATGTTTTGTTCAATGTAGTGACATCTCACAGAATTGTCAGGCCCCTTTACAAGAAACTGACATCAATTCTATCGTAATTTAAGATCTCTCACAATGATGTGAAGCTCTCGTGAAATATAGTTAAATTCCATATTGACGGTTTCATTTAACAAATAAGACATGCAGCAGTCTAATCGTGTGACTTATCTGTGTTCAGGTGCCGCGCGTGTTCATCGGCGGGAAGTGCATCGGTGGAGGCAGTGAGACGTACTCTCTGCACAACCTGGGCAAGCTCCTCCCGCTAGTCAAGGAGGCCGGCGCCATATTCAAGAAAGACAAATAAATTCGCGAATATTGCCGACAGAGTTACGACAATGCGGGGAGATTTTTCACGCTTGTGACGATCATTTATGAGACTAACTCTCGTGCGGATTGAGTTGATTTGTAAAATGTTTGAAGGACTGTAAAGTGTGATTGTTCATAGAATGTTGTAAATAGCAAAGTTAATATATGGTGAAAGTGCAATTAAAAAAAAAAAAATTGCGGTAGCATATACATGGTGGTTCAAAAAATGTTTTTTTCTATGCTTTTCTCGCATTATATAAGGTACACATCTTTGCACATCTGGTTGCACAACGAGCACTTTGGCTGTTACTATTAGTATATGCTTTGTTCCTGATAATACTTGACCCATTAACTTAAAAATTGCATTTTGACAAAGATTTTTAGAAAATATTTTAGGTGTTGGTATGGTGAAGTGGGGTCTAGTTGTCTTCATTTTCATAATTTTATTTCTAATAGTCATTGTTGCCAGGTTTTTTTGGATCATCGTGTAGATAGCACTTTAATAAAGATGAAATAAAGTAAATGATATTGTTGAAACAAGTTGAGCCAGTGGTGTTTTATATTGGACTGAATTTTACTTGCATCAAATGAGATCAAAAACTACTCCTTGTAGTCAACTTTCTTTTGGATAGTCGCATATGCTACCATGGTATGGTTTTTCAATTGTTAACATTTTTCAATTCCGTTCAACTTTTGAAGTTATTCGCATTTTTCAATTCAAGTTTTTCAATTTCTTGAAATGGAGTAGCTGTTTCCAAGAATATTAAAAATGCTGGCGAATTGCTTTTATTGTTTAAATTTTGTGACTTACGCATTTATTCACTTTTCTTAAATAGAAGACAAAAAAACGTAAGGTTTAAGGCAAGGGAGTTAAGGCAAAACGTTAAAGCCACTTAAGGCTAAGAATCAAAAAATTGTGATGATGCATTAAGCAGTAATACAATAATACTGTAGAACATGAAATTTTTGCTGCATATTATTTTGGCGGTTTTGCCTCTCAGAAATTTTGCTACACTTAATTTTCACGTTATTGAGGACTGCCTGCTATACAGTTTCTGCAGCTTTATTTTGCTGCATGTAATTTTCGCGAATTTTCCTAATCGCAAAATTTTCGAAAATGACATGCATGTGAAAATTTCATGTTTAACAGTATACAAGAACCTAACTTAATTTATTAATAAATGAGAGAATAAATCAGTATTTATCACTCGTTATTCGCATACCAATAGATCTAATAGCAATGATCACCTTGTGCGAAATGTAGGCACAGATCAGTTTAAAAAATTTAGAAAGCTAAATATATACACAATTTATACATCCGGCTCATAGTTGTAACTCATAAGCTACTTCGTCCTTACTGCACAGTGCTTCATAGAAAAATTTAACTTCACTTCTTAAATATTTCACAAAATAATTTTAGTAAAATGTTATTATTTTCACATATAATTTAACTGCTTATAGCAAGAATAAGTACTACTAAGTAATAAGCTTACTTTGCAGAATGATGCCAGTTATTAGACTTACATGTATAATGCTGAGATTGACCAGTTTATACAACTTATGCAGACCTATTACATTAAAACGAAAAAGTATTCCTTAGTCCACAGTGTGCCATAGTTTAAAAGCTTAGCATACATCATGAACATGGAATTCTCAGTACTTAGATATGCTAGCACAAATTTATGCTATATTCAGAATTCAGAATCCTTAAACTTGTTCAATATATTTGCAAATACTGAGAAACATGAAATTTTAGCTGCATGTTATTTTCGCAGTTTTTTCGCTCAGAAATTGAGCTGCACTTGATTTTTGCGTTTTTGAGGATTGCCCATTATATAGGCCTATATAGCTTAACTTTATTCAGGCGCAGGTAATTTTTGCGAGTTTGATCGATTAGCAAAATTTGTCAAATTACATGCAATATTGTGGAGGGGTGGACTGAAATGCTGTTAAACAAGAAATTTTGTATTTCATGTGCCGGGCAGGCCGGGCCTCCGGTCAGCGACAAAACACCGACTCACCATCCCAACCGGACTCAAGTCTACCGCCGGAC
>JAQIWG010010256.1:0-10111 GCA_034695025.1 Chamaedrilus cognettii
CGCCACCCCCCCCCCCCCCCCCCGCTCAACCAATCTCAAACACATGTAAGTCCAAATACTCGTTTTTGCGCCACATAATTTTTTCGTTCAAGAACTTTAGAATAGCTTTAGCTTCAAAGGTTGCAAATAGCAAGCAGCCATTGACATAAGCCTCGTAGCTTTGTCAATGGCTGCTTGCACAAGGAATGCGTTCCTCTTAAGCGGCCTTCATAACTTCATGCCCATTGCCTATGACTGCTGGTGTATGTTTTGTATTCCTGTTGGCTTAAGCAATAAATATGAAAAATATACACAGTGTGTTATATACGCATGGTGTTTTAACAAAAGGGAAAAGAGATCGGAGAAAAAATTGATCAATGGATTATAAAAATGCCGCACTCCATAGAGGGAATCTGCGGTTCACCAAAATTGTTAACAAAGAATTTGTCGCCAGTTGGCGAATGTGTTCAATCTGGCCAAAGCCTAAGGCAGATTTTTCATTGATCTTCGTCCACAAAAATTCAATTACTGGTTCTATGATGATGATAAACAGAGCAATAAATTTAAGAACATTTAAGTGCAGTGAAAGGACAACTGACAGGAATGATTTGGTTCTTAAAAAGTAGGGCCCGACATAAGCAAAAATCTCTTAGGGGGCAATTTTTACCAATTATTTTCTTTCAATCCAGAACAGGCATTGACTCCACCCAAGCACTACGGCCTTCATGACCCATTACCAAAATCATTTCACGACATAAAATCTAATTTAGCTTCAAGCTATAAATAAACAATTGAAACAAGCGCACAAAAAATAACCGAGGCCCTCGACGACATCCTCGGACACTGAAACAAGCTTTAAACATAAATCAATATTTCTACCACATGATTGCGCCACCTCCGAAAGCCGAAAGAAAATTTGTCGCTACATAGTATTTGTATCTGAGTTCAGCCGCACCCTGCTCGCCGCCTTAAACACCATCGGCGGAGACTTCTCTCTTGTCCGACACTTGCCTAACTCGCCCCCCGGAGGCGGGGGGGCGCCATGGGACACCCATGGCCCCCCTGCCCCCCCATCGGTCTGCACCGCAGAGTCCGCGACCCTTTGTTCCGAGAGGCAACGTCGACAGATGACGACGCGACCCCTCGACCCCTGACCCCCGGACGAACTGGCCGGCTTGGCAAGGACACGCGCTATGATGGCTAGCGGTACGACGTCCTGCCCCCCGCCACCTGCGCGCACCAATTAGAATATTCATAGCTCCAACCACGTTGTATATTGAAACCAATAGAAATTGACTGTTAAAACCGGATTATTAACGAACCTCACATCAGAAGGTCTCATAGGGACAAGGAGCATTCAAATAGACAGACCGAGTGCGGAAGTTGCGCCAAAGGTAGGCGGAACTTAGTGAAACAATGAATAGAGTAATAAATAAATACTCAATAAAGAGTAACATGTCCCGAACATGACATTAAACTGTGCCCGGCAGCCCTGCCCCTGCTGCCACCATTGGGCAGGACAAAGCGTTGCGGCCAACTAGTCTAAGTAGCAGTCTCAGATTACGAGGGCGACAGTTGTCGATTAGAATCCTGGCCACAACAAAGATTTCGAGTCACTTCGTGCACCCTTTGGCAACGGTGGTTTAAATTCGTCAGCCACAAGCGTTCCTGCGATGCCTACCAGATACGGTGGAACCACCACCAGCGACCATAAGCTGGTGAAATGAGGCATCACCTTATCCCCGCTAGGGGCTAAAACAACAACACATGAATAGAGTAATGCTGCGCCATCGTAACTACAATATACTCTAGCAGGGCCCCAGCAGTCCTCACCAGGGCGCAAACGTATAAACCCACATGAACACATGGTCTGAATAGACGACACAAAGGCTTTCTTTATTTCGCATAAGCATCTCATTTTGAAAAGCAACAGGACTCGTAACATAGTAGGCCAACTATAGACTAAATAAAAATACACACGTCACAATAGTGGCCCATATCAATTGCAATGACCCTAATTCCTACCTGCTCCCCCGTTCTCCCCCGCGCGATCCATCCCCCCATGTTCCGTCTCGACGTCGCGACTCACCGAGTACACATACGCCGTGGGGGGGAACGTAGGCATGGGGACGCGGATCACCTTGGTCCTCTGCTGCTGCTGGTGGATGAGGGGCTGCAGGGGCTCGCCCCCCCGCCCCCCCCCGAGGGAGGAGGAGGGCGTGTCAAGGTCGTAGAGCTGGCGCTGCGTCAGCTGGGAGCGCACGCGAAGCTGAAGCTCCGGCGGCAACTGGTTGGAAAATACAAGGGCGGCGAATATATATTAATATTAATATATAAATAATATTTAATAATTATATATATTATATAATAATTATTTAATATTAATCAGTAAAAATTAAAAAGTTCTATTGCAACTAAATTAAATATGGACTCAATTACACGAACGCACAGCATTTAAATTGTAGCTTTAAAACTTCAGTCACCATTTTCTTCTTTTTCGTCCATTTTCCATGCTAGCACAGGTTGGACGTTTGCACACAGTACGGACATACGCCCTCACGTGCCCTGACCCCAAGAGGAGTATCGGAAGCTGAGGAAACTAGCAGGAGAAAACTGAGGAGGCATCAGGGGGAGGTAACAAGAATTAGGCCGACACTCAGACATTTAAGGAGAGGAGGTTATTAAGATCAGAGGAGATGAGGAGCTCTGTTAAGAGATACCATTCAGCATAATTTTCTTTATGCGCTGCATTTATATTATGATCTCCAAGATACAAATTTTTGCTCCCAATGAGGCATTGGTGTAGCCGCCTGGCGGCAGCATCAAAACTACAGCGAAGCCAATCGCTATTCTGTACGCAAACAATCTGCGCTATCAATCGAACCACAAATCAACGACTACATCGGGATAAAGAGAAACGCTGAAGATCGGCTGGGGTGAAAGATTTCGACGCCGATGACCTGCCATGCGGCAGAACACTGAAGAAGAAACTACTAATCAACGACGGTGACTCACAGAGCCTAGCTTGTGAGCGACAAAGTTTGACGGCCGACACTGCAGCAGCTGCACGGCCAGGTTGCAGTCGTCCCGATTACGATCCTGACACAGACCAGGCAACAGGACAATGAAGCAAGGACAGACTACCGTCAACGAAACTCCACTGATCAAGCTTAAACATGCTTGAAAAACAGCATATACCGCAATTTTCGGCCACGCTGTTCAAATCCCGAAACAATGAATATTGCCTGTCTCTCAAAGTATCTTGTACAAATTTTAGTCAAAGCCAACGAGTTTACGGGTTCTCCATTTTACAAACATTTCCAAGATGGTGCCATCGTCATACTTTTTAGAGCTCTTTGTGCAGTAAAGTGACTTAAAAACGCAAAGGAGTTAAGAAAATCTCAGAAAAATCTTATCGTTTGTTATTCAAAACTCCGCACCGCCACGTGCAAAGAAGAACGATGAAATCATGGCAGTCCGAGAATGGATTTAATCTTTTTACTTTTCAGGTGCCTAGGCATAATTTTAAGCAAAAAGTTAAGGATGCTCTGAGAAGCAGGCCCAAGGTCTACTTATGGTATTGCCTGACTTATATGTCTAATCAGAGTAGCAAGAAACCAAATAATTCAAACGTATTAAATCTTCAACAACTGACAAAGAGGTCCAAAAGGAAAAAGCGGACTCCAGCTTATGATTATGACATTATTTTCAAAAGAAGAAGTGAAGAAGAGCTCACAGAGTCGTCCTGCAGGTCACAGACGGCGATCTTTGCATCGAGCAGACTCGCGGCGAGGGCTTGATTCTCTTCTACTGACGTCTTCTTCTCTCTCTCATACCGCTCCACCTACAACCCGTCTACAACCTTCATATCGCTCTACCTAAAACCCATCTACAACCTCTCATACAGTAGTTACACCTAGTTACATCCCTGTAACTCTAAAACTAACCAGACTGCAGACTCTTCAGTGAAAAGTGGAGCATGAAACCAGTGGACAAAACCTTCAAAAATTGATTCCTGTCAAATGAACAAGCAAATAGATCAAACAGTTGACCTCTTTTATCTCTTCACTTGTTCATTGTGGCGGTAACTATTGTAAAAGGCATTGGCATGCATCAATATTTTTCATTCAAAGGACCTTCAGGATCCTCAAGCATATCGTTTTTCTAAGCATTCCGAAAGAATAACTGATCATCTATTCTGGCCTCGACCCATGCTAACGAGCGGAAAGAAGTTGAAGAACACAAAGCTGATTTAATACATTGACGTACCACGGAGAGAAGTCGGCACTCCAGGTTATGGTTGCACTTCTGCAGCTTCTTGTGGCTGTCGAGCAGTCTGCAGCAAAAACAGCAGAACTAGTTGTGATCGCATATACACTTGTGTGTTTAGCAGCCTTGCTGAAGGGCCTGTAACGCATGGTTTCATAGTTGCCTGCGCGGAGACTGAACTCAGGTCCTCTGGACTCAAAGTCCGACGCTTTAACCACTACACCACAGCGCCTCACTGTGTCCAATCATCATAAATGGCATTAATTAGCCCATCATAAAAATTTTTTATAAATGCCACTTATAAATATCATTAATATATACTCACTCTATAAACTGTCCAGCAAATAAATCTCCAGCTCGGTGCTCATATAAATGTGAAACAGTCTGCAGCCAATGCAGTACTGACCCGGGTTATCTTGTCACCAGAAGCAATGCTCACTCATTGAATAAACAAGTAATCTTTCAACAACCAAACGCCATCAATAAATCGTTAGACAATCATTGTCAAACAGGCTCGCGCTACTGTTGACAAATTTTAAACCGTCTTTGAACACCAAACAATGAAAGGCTGCAATTAAATATGCTCAGTATAACTAAATATAATTGCACTGCTCCGCTATATTAATTGTCAACCAATTGCACTGCTCCGCTATATTAATTGTCAACCAATTGTATTGCTCCGCGTTAGAAAACAATTCACAATTTTATCACGTGGTGTTTGCAAATACCAGGCAATTGGCTGAAATATGCATACACAAAAGTAGGCCTGTTGTACTAAAATACATGGACAATGTAATTTTTACCACAAATCCACCTAGAGCTAGCATTTATTTAATCATCACAAAGTTTAAATCGTAAAACACCCAAGGAAATATCCCAACGAACAGAAAAATTAAATCCAAAATTCATGCGCAAATACCACAAGATCGCTAGACAAACAGTGTTTTTTTCTGGTTTAGCCCCCGACAGCCACAGAACGATGTCATGTCCAGAACCGACATACAATCACGTTACCCCTAGGGATTTCAGAGTACTACTCCCCTTTTATATCTTTATTGACTGCGAATCAGGTTTTAATACACTTTTCCTCTATATTCAGTGAACAGAAGTCCGATATTAAATATGAAATATTTAATAATAAAATATAAGAATAAGCTAGGTACGCATCGGAACAATTATAGAATAACTTGATAGTATTAGAATTAGAGCGGATGCCTAACCACTAATAAATAAAGTCTTTACACAAATACAAAGTCACACGATCAGTTACTAACCTTCCTACCTGTTACACAGCTTCCAGTAAACTTCTCCGAAAACCTATGGCAGTCTCCCCCGACAGCCGCCTGCACCGCTGCTGCTAAGCATACCTCTGGATCGATCCCAAAAGAGTTTCCACACGATAGATAGGACAAACCGCTGTATCTAACGCTCACTCTAAATACACGCAAGATGTAATGTTACAACACTGTATCGTGAGCGCAGTTACAGGTTACGCTTAGAACAAAGATCCAGAGGCACACCTAGACTCGACGACATGGCGGGAACAACTGCCAAAGTCTGTAGCACAAATAATACATAGTATACAGTCCGGTTCTGCGCAAGGGACCCGCACAGAACCGCTCCCCCTTCTCTAGTCGCCTTTTACAACTCGCCCGGGGGGCTCTGGGCTGCAAGACAATTCTGTTCCCTGCCTGCATGGGGCAAACAAACACTACCTGTCGTATCGGTCGCGCAGTTTGGTGAGTTCGTCGGAGATCCTTGCGTTCTCCAGCTCTACGAACCGCTGGCTGGAGACAAAGTCCGCTTCCATCTGGAGTAGTCGCGCGCTGCCCTCACACACGCGCGCGCGCAGCTCCTCTATCTCGTGCTGCAGGTGCAGGCTGCGCGACGACGCAAACCAGCGTCAAACCAGCACACAGACGCGAGCTATTTATAGGGCATCTCTCGCTAGAGAGTTTGAATCATCATTTGGCTGTGGTATTTATAGCAGTTGAGCTACATATAGAGGTTTGAATCATCATACAGTAAGTGCCATTTATAGCATCGAGTTACATATAGTTTTAAATCAGTATACAGTTGCGCTATTTATAGTAAATCAGCTATATACATGTATATAGTTTATAATGATTATAAGATTGTGTCAACTACTTATATTAGTTGAGGTAAATATACAGTTTTTAATCATCGTGAATCGTACAGTAGTGCAATTATTTATAACACGGTACCGGTATGATATTATCTAGAGCTCGGTAGTGCAGATATACATAGATAATACAATGATCAACCAGTTGTGCTACTGAGGGCTGGTTTTTCTAACACAGATTTAATGATGGTTCAGGATTTAACCCAGCATTTTGCATCGGCTAAATCCTGAACCACCATTTAATCCGTGTTGGAAAAACCAGCCCTTATTGTAGTCATGCTCTATATATTTTTGAATCATCCATATAAAGCTGTTCAAAAGATAGAAATTTATCTTTAAAACGGCACTAGCACAATGATTCGCATCACGGGCGCTCCACTGCTGCTTGAAATTTAAAGTCAGAGAAACAGAAGGACCGATTAAAAACACTTGCGCAATCGAGTCAATAAATTATGCGCTGTATTATCATAAACCATAGCCCAAAAGGTAGCACAGGAATCTGAACATCAATCGAGCAACGAAAGCCTGTAACACCTACCTGTTCTCATTGAGACATTTTTGACACACCGCCCGACACTCCTGTAAAGAACAAAGACATTGCAAATAATTGCGCGTACACTAACAGTCTACGCCATATTTGTGAAGCTGACAATAAATTTTGACACTTTTTTGCTTGTACATTTAGTTTTTGATCTTCAAAAAACGGTCTGAGTGAATCTATCTTCACTTCAACTTCAACTTCTCTACTGCACTCCACCCTATTGGATGATTATTTGCAAAGCTGACAGAATTAAGCGTCTTTACGCACAAACTTTGTTTAATACGTCTAGAAACAAATGATTACACGCTACACAGCGGACATAATTTAGGGAGCAAAGAAATGCGTGCAAGCATTTAACGCACGCATGGTACATGGTCCACTGCAGCTCAAAAAATAAATAAATAAATGCCAAAAGTCCTAAAGATTTCCATGAATGTTCTCGTTCACAGGTGTTCCAAAGAAACCATTTGTGTTTTGGTGAGTTTCAGTGTTTCTAATCCCTACACAAGAATCGACAATGCCGTTGTTGCTATTACATATAAAACAACGACAGGGTTTCTTTGGCTCTCTAACCTGCTAAGTATGGCATAAACTTGCTATTCTGTCAAATGTAGATTTTGAATAATAATGTACTATTATTGTTAATTTATTGTCATTACCTAAATTTTTTAACTCGAATAAGAAAGACTAACCGCAACTAACAAGACTAACAGCAACTAACAAGACTAACAGCCACTAACAAGACTAACAACAGTCAACAAGACTAACAACAATTAACAAGACTAACAACAACTAACAGGACTAACAACAACTAACAAGACTAACAACTAACAAGACTAACAACAACCGCTCACCGAGCACGGTTCAAACTGTCGTTGAACGGTCGGACTGCTGCTGCTCCGGAACATAGTTGAGACTAGGATCAGCTGAAAGTACACATTGATCTACATGGCTAATTCAACCGGTCACAGGTAGAACAATGCAGAGATAGAGCCTAGCAATGTAGAGCAAGCTAGTAGAGCCAAAGGCATAGAGAAGCGAGTACTGCGACCACAGTCTGCATAGTAATCAATTATTCCAAAACTATTATTATATAATAGTTTTGGTCCCAACTAAAAAAGAAGAAACATGTCGTGGCCGAGCCCACAAATATTTAATCTGTCACTGTTTGTTTCCGTCCGTTTACATTTGAAATACCCTGATGTAAAAGTTCTAAGTTCTTTTGGCACTTGGCTTTGGGCTGCAAATTAAATTGACGCTTCTTCTTTTTGAACAACAGAGCTTAATTCTGGACGAGGCGATTTTTGCAGCTACACTGCTGTAAGGCCTACATATCGATGGTGCAGGACACATCTAGTGATTTCAACTATTGTAAGTTTCGGTTACAATACCTGAGTCCCAGCCATCAGACAATTTTATCGATAAAATTTTAAGTATATCGCTTATGGAGCGCAGCTATAGTACGTGACATAGAATAGTTGTATCATGAGCATTTGAGAGTTTAACGACTAACACTACTTGTTATCTGTAAATAGATCGGTATAGAGGCATTTTCAAGCTACGAGAGTTGTTCCATTGGATGCACCGTACGCGAATTAGTATATCTCATTTAAAACATAATTTTCATCAAAATGTCGAGTTACACTAGTTGTGTCCTGGACCATCAATATATACGTCGCAATTGCAATGCTGTAAGCAGTAGCTCTGCTGTTATAATGCAGCAGCAGCATAGCTGCTGCATTATAGCTGAGACTAGCAGCGTAGCTGTTAGCTGAGGCTATAATGCAGCGATGTCATAGCTGAGGCTATGACCTCATAGCTATCCATCATAGCTGAGGCCATCCACAACTAGCAGCGTAGTTGTGTAGCTGCTAGCAACGTATGGCAACTGAGCAACGTAGGGCAACGCTGAACAACGTATGCCAGCTAACCTCAGCTAGCAGCATAGCTGCTATGTGTGCCTGTGTGCCTGTGTGTGAGTCTGTGCGCCCTATATGTGCTGTGTGTGCCTCCACTAGCAGCATAGCTGCTAGCTGAGGCTAGCAGCCATAAAAAATACAATCTAGCGATATTTTATGCTGAGATACCCAGAATCTTGGGATATTCCGCTTAGGTTCAATGGTATCACTGTGCACAAACACAAAACTCGCTTTGGGTCATGATCATCCACGGACCACAGACCATACATAACAAAATACCATATAAATATAATACCCATCAATTAACTTTAACAATAATAATAGTTTTGGTCCAGTGAACGTTTTTATTATGTGCTTCTTCAACAATCAATGCAAAAAATTGTATTAATTAATAACGTTGCAAAGTTTTCGCATTTTCTCACAGAATTTAGCACCATTGGCGCGCGTTAAAATCGCATTTTTTCGCATACTATTTGCCAATTTTTCGCTATTTTTTATGGGGGTCTTACTTATCCCTTTCAATAAATGGATTTAGATCTTGGAGAGATGGACAAAAAATGTTACAAGAAGGGGTATCGCAGTCTCCACGTTATCAAACATTTACAACAGACCTGTGCTTCACACGGACTAGGGCCGCAGTTGCCTTTAACCACCGAATTTGTGCCTTTTACGTACAGCGTGGGGTCACTTATTTGAGATTTTCAAATAAAATAAATTTTCTATCAAAATTTAACAAATATCTTTCGGGCTGCATCCGGTCACGTATATTTCTACGGGTTCCTAGGCCTTACTTATATGTTCTTCTTTCACGCCATTCCACGATATCCAAAACAACAATACAACATTATCAATTATAATTGTTTTCAATTTGCGTTTGATACACCTTGTAAACCTAGATATATAGAGTATAGACAACTTCTAGGTTGGTTTGGTTTTGGCTGACTTTCTTTAACGTCCATCACAGGTAAGCTGCGGTTGTGTCCGTGTAGCTAGGTCTCCCTATGACTTTGCTTGTACATGTAGGCAACGAAGTAGAGAAGGTCTGAATCATGGGTATTCAAATTTATACGATGTGGCCTACGTAATTCAACAAAGTTGGTGCCACAGTGTGCACTAATGCATTAATAATTATTTATCAAATAGTACACTAAAAAGCTGTGTAGCCGCTTACATCATCCAATCCGCGCTAGCACGGAAAAGTGGACGAAAAACGTAAATGATGATGATGATAGGGGCGTTCACTACCAGGTAGTAGAGTCT
>JAQIWG010010257.1:0-10111 GCA_034695025.1 Chamaedrilus cognettii
TAAGACGTATTTCGTAAGACGTATTTCGTAAGACGTATTTCGTAAGACGTATTTCGTAAGACGTATTTCGTAAGACGTATTTCGTAAGACGCGCGAAAAAAGAAGCGACATGAAACGTCGTTAAACGTGCGGGTTTTTGCGGACAGCGATCTGATCGATTATTTTATCAGAATTGGCCGAATTATTTATGAATTAAAATAGTTAAATGAAAAACGAGTAAAAAGATACAGAATGTGATCAGATATCGACATCATTGCTATTGCAACGATCATTGCTGCATAGTGCCATAGCCTAACCATAAATTAAAATTTATATCGCGTAGGCGTAAGGCCACAGCCAAGTCAATCGAAAAGATCATAAAATACAATCAATTCGGAAAAATTGCTCTTCATCGAATGAACTATAAAATTTAGAGTTTTATTGAAAGGATATCAACTGCTCGTCGCATTGAAGCTAGCATTTGCGGTACATCGCAGTATATTCGGATGCTCTAATAATGAGTTGATTAAAGGCTATACGCTCACATCATCTGACTCGTTCTAGTAGATAAAGATGAAAATATGTCATTGTTATATAAAACACAGGCCTACTGCAGGGTGCAATAATAATGACGCGCAGTGCGCATGATTACCCGATGAGGGGACCCTTGCGTCCGGTGGGCTCCCCGATGACTGGCAGGAAGTCCGCCGTGACGGAGCGGCAGCAGGACAGCAGCAGGACGCACCGGAGCGCGTCCGGGCCGGCCCGTCCCATCCACTCCATGCGTAGATGGGTCGTGTGCGGTAACTGAACGAGTGACTATTGACAATCACTTGTTTCAGCGTACTCTAGCTGAGTGATGTCAGAATGGATGACGTCGGAATGGGTGACGTCAGAATGGGTGACGCAAGAATGGATACATCAGAATGGATAAACGTGACCGACGTTAGACACGCAGACTATCTTTTCAAACAACTTTCTTTCATATACTTTCTTCTTTCCTCTCAAACCGTTATCGGTAGCTATATCAATCCGCTGCGCAGCGAATTGTGTGTTCCATACTCGCTTACACGACAGGCCTGCTGGCGCGCCAGAAGTGCCCCGTACCAAGCAAATTACGGCGGTGAATTGTACCGCTGCAGAAACCGCATTTAGTCGGCGCGCGCCACGAATGGTAAATAATTATGCGCTGCTTCACACGACGGGCATGTTATACGTAAAGGCAAAATTGTATCAATTTTCCAAATAGCCTAGTTGGTAAACGGTCTAAACGCTATCCGAACGAACAAGAAAGCGGGCATGCGCTGTGTAATGCTCGCACTACCGCACTGCGTAGAATCTCTGCTAGTTACAGCCACGTGACGCAGTGACGGTCACGTGACGCAGTCTTCACTCGCTAACAATGCCACTAATGCTCGACAGACTGATTCATAAGCTGAACTCGTCGTCTCACTGTCACGGCACGTGTCCGCCACTGGTCACGTGTCCGAGAGCTAATCACGTGACGGTGTCCACTGCCTCAGTGTGGAGCGCGCTGCAAGGCCGCTGCCGCGAGATCCGTTATATCCGAGACGGCTCCTGTGTCAGTGGCGACAGGGCGCGACACTGCAGCGGTCTGCCAGTCTCGAACCGTCGCACGATTTGGCTATTTTAACTCTTTTTCAGGTTCGCTTGACTTAACTGCAAAATGAGCTCAAAATGTATGAAAATAACGCCATCTTGCCAATGCACTTGACTTGAACTAAAAACCAGTAAACTGGTTAATACGCTGACACACAGAATGTCATATTATTTGAAGAATTGCTTCCAAAAACCCTGTCAATGCGATATTACGAATGCGCTTAAAATAATGATAGAGGACCACCTGGTGACGATTCACATCACGCTAAAAGCGCGACTGATGATCACACAAAGCAATTTGTGAGTGAACATTAATAATTCTCTAAATGCTTCGACTAAAAGCTCTAGTTCTAACACCACAGCCTGCAGTAGATGGGATCTCATCTCTAAAATGGTCGCGCAAATTGAAACAGCTTTTAGCGCAGTTTTTCATTAGACTATCTTCCAATTCGCCTATAATTATTGTTTAAAACAGGTTTATCAAATTATGTATGTAGATCTGGTCCCCTGGTGAGTCTGGCTTGGCCTGAGTTCTTCTACCTGCCTGGCCTGGCTTGGCTCGGGGGCGTTTGCGCGCCGGGCTTGATCTGAGTCCCTTTGTTTGGTTGGATGGGTTTGACTTGGCCTCAGACCCTTTGCTTGGTTGGGTGGGTTTGGCTTGGCTTTGGTCCCTCTATCTGGCAGGCCGGGTCGACCTCTCTGTCCGCAGGCCCTGCCTGGAGCGACAGTTGTCCGGAGTGCGCTTCCGGTCGAGCGTCCTACCGGACCGCCGATCCGCCACTTCCGACAAGGAGAACCTAAAAGTGGCGCTCGTGCTGTTGCTGCTATTGCTGCTGCTGCTGCTGCTGCTGCTGCTGCTGCTGCTGCTGCTGCTGTTGCTGCTGCTGAATGCTGTCGTACGTTGTAGCTGCACCAGTCGCCAGTGCTGCTGAAGAGCTGTGTACCATCGCGAATCGTGTGCATGTTAATGATCGGATCGGTGCTCTTTACTGAGAGCCGCCATCGTCCGAATGTTGAGAAACTTGATCCAACTCCAACTGAAAAGTCCAAGAAATACGGCCGCTGGCAATCGATACGATTTAGTGAACGGGTTTCTTCTACTAACCAACAGTATTCCAGTCCGGTTCAGTGCCTTCGGGCCGAGCAAAGAATATCCCCCCTTCTAATTTATCGCCTTTTACAACACGCCCGGAGAGCTCTGGACTTCAAATCAATTATATCTTCCCTGTTTTGCGAGGGGTTAAGACATGCAACCTGAGCGAATGCCCGATAACACAAACGAGCAGAGCGCCACTTCAACTAGCTATATAATAGCTGCTCAATACATGGCGAGCAGTGGCTGGCTTCAACGATTGTTTCGAATGTGCAGTGCTGAAATGTGCTCAAACAGCTTTGGCGCGGCTTGAAGCCGCCGGGAAGGCGTGAGAGGCGAACCGCCTAAAAATGTAGGTTAATAAACATAACAAATCTTATTGTGTGAAGACTTTTTAGCAAATTTTTTCACTGCACAGTCATTCAAGTATCGTGCGGTGTCATTTCGCATTTGGGAGAACAGTAGGCTGATCTCTTTCATCCCATGCAGTGATAATTCAGTTCGAAAAATTATTTTAGCTTTAGTTGAATTTAATTTGCCATCATATCTATCAATTTACTTCTAATTCTGTTTACTTTTGGGCCATAATTTTGGTTAACTTTATCATTATCGTCAACAATTGCCCAATTTATCGCTACTTTGCCGTTTTTGTTAACGAAAATATCACTAATCCTCAGTTTAGGATCCCTCAAAGTTCATTGTGGGACTCAGCGGAAAGGGATTTGTTTGACATCCGTGGAATTAGGCCCAGCTTTGCGCAAGCATAGCTGCATGCAAGGTCTGACGGCTGCGCTTTGCGGTGGTCAGTGTTCAACCAATTGGTGGTGGTTGGAGTTTACAGACCGTGCCTTAGTAACGAAGACTACTACAGTCCAGTTCTGTGCAGAGGGCCACGCACATAACTGGGTCCCTCTCTGTAGTCGCCTTTTACGACTCGACCGGGAAGCAATGGGCTGCAAGTCAATTTTTTGTTCCCCGGCTTGCAGGGGGTGTTCATACGAAGCACCGCGACAGTTATAATAATTATCATTGTCAGTATAGGCGCGGCCTATCTAGCGTCAGCCTGTACCGTGACGCAGACTACTGAACTAGGTCAGCATGTAGAGAAAGACAATGACATGGGAAAACTTTTTTCTTTCCAATCCTTCTCCCACGATATTTATCTGCTCCCCTTCCCAGTCCTCACTCCTCCCTGCAGATCGATTTCCAATTTTATTTTCTCCCTTTCCCCTACCGTAGGCAGATATAGGCTACCCCGCAAAGGTCGTTTCTCTTTGCTTCCCATTCGTTCACTTGCGGTTCTTGAGACGCTGGGGAATGTTATTTTTAAAGCATAAAACATAATGTTTATTAGATTTCGGTATATTGCATATACGTGAGCGAGTCCACACGCTAATGGGAATGTATTGTAGGCTACACCATTCATAAAATTCACCAAACTAATTTTTCAATGCATTCTTTCCCACTATTCGTCAACTGATCGCAAAACCCATTCTCACAATTTTCGCTTCGAAATTTTTTCCTGCTAGCATAAAGTTTGGCCAATTCGGTATTTTGTCCTCAGTATACGGTACAAAGCTCTAAAGCCTGACACTTTGCGTGTTTGCATGTACATCTTTGGCTTATTTTATTGCTTGATCCTTAGCCTGAACCTATTAAAGGACACTCAACTACATAAGCGCATCCAACAGAACACGCGGCGGGATTAGCAGAAGGGTGCGTAGGAGGCCTTGGATCGACAAGCGTGCAGCGAGCGCTTAGCCGTTGTCTCAACGCCAGGCCTGCCTCGTCCCCAGGGCCCCCCGGACCCCCGTCCCCTCCCCCCTCCCCGTCCCCCCGGGCTGCCCGGCCTGTCGGCCCTGTGGGGACCGCACGCCGGGACATGGCGAGCCGCCAGGATTTATGCGTCCTGCGGGAACAGACGGACTGCTGCGTGGCGGCGGCTAGGAACAAAACGTTGTCTTGAAGAAGCGCTGCGCCGAACAGCTCACGAGTGATGTTCTACAGCCTACAGTAACTATAGGCCTAGGCTATATAGGAGGGACCTGGCTGAACAGCATTTCTATCAGTATCGATATGCGTTAGAACACAGATGTCGTAAGATGACCGAGCGCTGAAGTTGTTAAACGTATTGTATTACTGCGATTAGTCTAGGCGTGTATCTCAATCTCTCAGGGCCCAACCTCTATAAACGGTGGGGCCCAAAGAGTTAAGATCGATAGGTAATTTTTCTGACGATTTGGATCAATTAAATTCCTTTTGTCAAATTATTCAATAATAATTTCTAAGAACTCCACAAAAAACGTCTGCTTTCCAATTTACATTCGCTCTGATCACATCGCGCCTGTAATAGAAACATTATTATGAAAGAAAGCGGAATCTTCAATGTATGTATAGGCTTGTAGGCTAAGGCTGTTATTGGGCTATGCAGCGATTTCATCTCTTTGTCTTCCTTCTTCACTGACTGATGGCCACACGTTGATCCGTGTGTGTCCCGCTGTCAGTTGTTGCAACAGCTCCGTCACTGATCTATGATCGCTTGAGCGAGTAACAGCCTGTGTTACACAACGGGCCGCTGCAGCGTGCCGTGTCTCGTACGCATCTTAGATGCAGACTGGCGCCACGATGACATAGCTTGCACACGCTCGATGTATAACTACGCTCATGAGTATCATAGTACTGGACTTGCATAACGAAGGTATTGAAATCAACGTGCTCGTAGTCTACGCATAGGCTGTAGGTAGAATGCGATCGGTTGATGAAGCAATCTCGCGTCAGTGCCGCGGGCCCATCACGTCTCTGTCGGGAGGAAATCTTGGAAAACTCTGCGACGAGCGCCATTAGGTTAGTGTTCCATCAGCTGTTTGATAAATGTATCAGCGTTCGTTAGCGAATCTGGCTCTTACCCTTGAGCGCCTTTACTCAGTATAGCCTCACCAGGCGCAGCGGGCCAAGATGTTGGTTTTTGGAAAATTTACCCAAAAATTAGCATTTTTGTCGCCGAAGATTTCAGATAATTTTTAGACTTTTATGCACAAATTGTACGATTGAATTTAAATTCATAAACTTATTTGATGAAATTTAACGAATAAATGAAGGCGAGTTCAAAAAATTCGAAAGGGTCTAAACATTTAGAAGTTTTAAACTTTAAATTTATGTTGTGAAAAACGCAAACATTCTTTTTTTCTCATTTTGGGGGCAGTTTAATGCCCCCGTCCATCTCACATTTTACGGCCCCGTTGAAGACTAAACCGCTGAGTTTTTTTGGGCGATTGAAAACCTCTCTCCTATCTAAATTCGCCCTCCTTGAGTCCTTGCGCTCTTATGTTACTTCTTTGTTTTATAATCAACAGCCGGGTGTAAGTAGCGAAGAGCTCATCGCGCGTTAAGCTGTTAACCCCTCCCTCCCCGCCCTTCCCCCCCCCCCCCCCCCTATGCCCTCCTTGCCCCTCGCAGGACGCTTCAGGGCGTCCGACTGATCATTCCACCTGCCTTCTCACCTCGGCGTGGTTTAACAGTTGGGGAGGGTATCAAATGAAAGACTATAGCAACAAGGATTATGTTCTATGACGTATGTTACTAATCCCTAGAAAGATTTGCACGAATTGGGGGCTGTACATAATTGAGACTATTCGTTAAATGCATCATAGACTATACTATAGGCCTAGTGAAATTTATTTTTGTATCTATTTAAGCTAGGTTAATTACGATGTGTTTTTTGAGATGCGTTTCACACTGGCCTGGACCTACAACGTCTCTCCACTGGAACCTCATGGAAAACCTTTCAGCAGCAAAATTGAATTCACGTTTTAAAAATGCCCTCAGCGGGACGCCATTGCGAAAAAAATTGATCCAGGTTCTTCAAACCCCTGACTATTCCTGACCCCCCCCCCCTCGCTTCCCACCTCCCCCGCGCTAAGACCCGGCCTGGTCACAAGACGCCAGTGGACGGCTCCTGACATCAATTTTGCATCAGCAGAGCGCGCTGCTGCCAGACCGCAAATTGGCGTCGTTGTCTGCGCGCTGACTGTCCGTGTCTGCGGCCTGACCGCTCGACAGCCAGTCAGGAGACGGGTCTAGGGCCAAACCGCTCGATAAATCGGGGTTTACAGGTCTGCGGCCAAACCACTCGACTAGCAACCAGGGCACGAGTCTAAGGCCAGACCAGTCGAGAAACCAAGACTAGCGAACTGGTCTTCACACACAGATAATTATGCGTTATCACGACATGCATGTTCGTGACTATGATATTGCCAAGTCCGGCTGAGGTTTTGTTCGATCCCCAACCAGCCCAATAGCCTGTACCTTAATAGCTTGGTGAGCAAGTACAATTGAATGATAGATTTGTAACTGAAGTGATGACGTAGCCCAAGGCCTTGACAAATTTTTGGGTTAATAATAAATTTGGAAAACATTGACTGAGATGATACATGATCCGACGGTAATGTATGTATTACCGCACCTCTTTGGCTACGTCATCACCTGCAAATGAATGTCTGAAATAATGGCACTATATAGTTATTGTGGTAAGTGTGGCCTAACTTGGCCCATAGCGCAATACCATTGGGACAGTGATACTGCAGAGTGGCTCTGCCGACAAGCGCTGTAATGGAGGTGAAATGTGATGTTTCTAGCGCTTGACCGGCGCGTTTCAGCTTCTTTATCGCCCCGACACTGTCTGTCGTCATACAAAGAAATGTCAAAGCAACGTCCCCCCAATGCACTCGTGCCGACTGCGTGATGACCGAGCGTAGACTGACGGGGGGAGGGGCAGGGAGGGCACGCAGCCCCGCGGAGCGCAGAGGCAAGTACGAAGAGAGGGAGGGAGGAACGGAGGGGAAGGGTTTCAGAGGGAGGGAGGGGGAGGCAGCGAAGCGCATCAATAAGGCAGGACGTAATTAATGGACGTGTGAACGGGCACCAAGCCAGGAGACTGAGTCGACGGACTGGGACCGATTGACTACTGCCTCGGGCTGGAGAAGGGGAGGAAGCCTTGCTGCCCCACAGGCCGGGGGTCTGCATGCTCTACTATGAATGGTGGCAGTAGGACGACTGCAACAGTCGCGATGGCACTGTAGCCTATACTACATGTACATGTAGTATACTGGATCGTTAGCACAGTGGCTCAAAACGAGGCGTTTAAATAGCTCATAGCGTCAAGTCGGTAGGCCTATATCTATTGAACGCCAACAGTCATAGTTACTCATAGTGCGTCCTTAAATACCTGAACGAAGAAGAAGAAGAATGGGTGTATCTATCAAGTGTTGGATGTTCTATCAAAACGTGCAGCCCATCTTGCGAATGTGTTAGGAGGAATTATATATTTAATTGAACGTGAATGGTAGGCACTTTGAACTAGTCTTGATGTGTGGCGTTAAAGCGTTGTAGTCGCTATCATTGCCCTATCTCTTAACCAGGATACACATCATCTACATGTAGAGTGTTAGACCTGATCTCGTTCAATCTTTTAACTAATTCCTTGTTCAATTTGACTAACTTTATGGTGTATTTAACTCAGGCTATTTTAAATAAATATAATTTATTTAAATCTTTGCATTGTTCGAGGAAACTTGTCACCTATAGAACTGTTGCGGGAATTGTAACTTTTCTCAAACGACAACTATACATTGTACATGTATCTCCTTCGACTCGTCAGCATGTAAACTGTAAATGTAGCTGAAACCCACTGATAAGGATTCGACTAGCTGTCAGCATACCAAGCACGCTTGCATCCCAAACTTGGACTGCCTTCTTGAAACCAGCTGCAAACAAATTTCCTGAACAGAATGTTCATTTAGCCTAATAAAAGCCTATACGTCGTTTCGGTCGGACATTACTTTGCTTGCGAGTCAGTTTGTGGCCCGTTTCGTTGCGTTTTGGCTATTTTTGTCAATTCAACAAGATGCTTGTGTTTGCGGTTTGTTCACAGACACAATTTGTTACCTTGGATTTTGATTTGATTTGTTACCTTGCTGCTGCCAGACAAAGTGTGCGCGCAGGAGTGATCGCTTGTGGTGAGATACATGTATGTGGAGATCATAAAATGATAATATAAGGAGAGCATAAAATTCCTTTTATGCTCTCTATTAATTATGCCCTGGGTCGAACGGAGTTCATCTCTCGATTGCTCCGGAATGATTCATTGATATATTGCCTACTATAGCTCATGGAGCGCTTTTACAATTTACGCTTTTCAATGCGTGATCGTCTTTTGGATCTGCTAAAACAATTTGTCCCTGTATCTCAAAATGAAAAGTCGGCGCCTATGCACAGTTGCGTTACAAAATTCATGTCAAGTGTCTTAGTGTGATTTCCTTCGAGAGATCTCAAGCTCTACTAGCTGCTTTATGATGTATAGTGTCATGTGTGTACAGTGTATATAGTGTATAGTGTATAGTGTCATGTGTGTACAGTGTATAGTGTATAGTGTCACGTGTGTGTAGTGTATAGTGTATCGTGTCATATATGTACAGTGTATAGTGTATAGTGTCATGTGTGTACTGTGTGTAGTGTATAGTGTCATGTGTGCTGGTCACTTGTCTGCAGCACACTTATTGCAAACGAGCCTCAGTGCAGCCTTGAGTCCCTTGACCATTATAGCCTAAAGGCACTGGCTGCATGGGTAGAAGTGAATAATTGCTGTTGTTTGTCGATGTGTAATTGTTGTAGGAGAAGGAAGAGGATGAGAGATAGATCCCCCCCCCCCACAAATGAATCTTTAATTCAAATCCCAACATGTATAGGCCTAGCTGCCTAGCAACATAATAATGATCTAAGCTTATCTGTTAGGCTAGTTTTATTTTCATAATGGAGAACTTTAACTTTGAATCTCTTTTTTCCACTACAGTTTGCACTCGCTGTGACGCGTATATTTGAAACAAACTCGATGACGTCGTATGATTGGTGGAACTACTCGGTGCTTTCATCTCATTGGTGGAGATTCGCTCGCTTCCTTGCCCCAACCGGGTCAAGGTCACAGCGAGCTGTCAGGTCAATGACTGCACACGTGACGGGCCACGTGACGTCTCGCTATGCAAGCGCCGGGCAGGGTCGGCGGCGCGTCAGTGATTGGTTGAATGTTGTCATCAGTGACGTCATCTTTATGGCCTTATTTCTCGTCGTGGGAACTATAGGGGAGGCTGCGACCAAATACCGTGAGTATAACTTACCCGCTTATTATCGACCAAACTAAAAATAGAAATTGACCAAGGACTTATATTGCGATAATTCATTGTGGGTCTACATGATATCTCTTTGCTAAGTTGGACCTGGAATTTCTTTGAAACACATACAATATTAGAATATTGATGCACCCCATCCTTGTATCTATTTTCCTTTTAGACCCATTCTAGAGTAAAGGCTGGTCTCCCCTAAGTTTCCCCTGCTGTGAGTCGCCCGCAGCTTCTAATTAACTAAAAT